>NCVS01000226.1:10518-21016 GCA_003055095.1 Goniozus legneri
CCACCCCAGAGATTAGATCTCGGCGTCGAATTATTGAGGATCGACGAGCTTCCGTCGTTCCTACGGACGACGTGGCGTCTCCAATTACTGGCCTTTGACATTAATTTGTACCGAGCCTCTTATTCGCAAACTCTTACCGCGCGCTCTCTCGAAAATCCTCGTAACGACAGCCGCGTTTTATCGCGAATCGGTCGCACGCTGGGCTCGCGTTTCGGTACCTTCGGAAAACATTTTATCTCCCGTAATAATTTTCTCTCCACTCTCGCGGAGAGAGAGAGGCCACCGCGCGCGAGCGATCTCCCGCACGCGCGCTGATTTATTATCGTCGCGATACGATTTTATCCTACGGACAAAGTTATGCCACGCACGAGAAAAATATTATTTACGAAAATTTTCTCCCCAGAGAGAAAGATGCGACCGATGCGTGGTTTTGATAGTGGGTGGATGCACAACCGGTTCTCCCTTTTTTTCCTTTACCGAGAAAATTGAGACATCGGACTTTCTTCACGGCTCTCCGAATATAAACAACCTAAGACGGGATATTTTTTTTTGTTAACGAATAGGCGTTTTACACGAGTGTGGTAGCGGAGATTACCGCGTCTATGGATGGATCACCGTTGAAACACCGAATCGAGCCTTAATCCTCAACAGAGTTATGACCGAGCGACGATTTTCGTAGCATTCTTCGTACCGATACTCGTTCTTACACCGAAAATAAAAAAATTATTTGAATGGCCGGTATTTATTTCATTTTAACTAATATTTGAAACAATATAATTGATTTTATCGGATTGAATATTTATTACGACAGAAATTTTCTCGTTACTTAAAAAATGATACGTAATTAAATACCAGGGACTTCGCGTTATGTGGTTTCTAGTAGACGAGGTAGCCTGGCAAGCGTGATGATTGTCCGTTCAATTTCGCACCATAGATCTCGATCTCGCGCGATCTTGACGGAAGAAGACCGCTATCGCTGTTGCTGGATCGTGCGCGGTAACGCGCGAGAGGCGTTAGTAGAAAATAAGAGAGAAGCCGATGTTTTCCGACGTTCTAACGAGACTCGTATAAGCGATTCCCGGAATTCACGAAGAAGCCGCCTTTGCGTTTCGTAATCTCAACTCGAAAAATTCGAAGATATTCGATAATCGATATCTATACTCGTTTGTTTTACAACTCAAGAATACACTGACTCATTCAGGGATGGTTTTTTTTGAAACAACAATAGGAATAATTGAATAGGGGGGAAAAAAGAAGAAGTCGAAGCTTATGAAAATTTCAGTTCGAGAGGAAACAAAGGGAGGCGAAGTTGGCGAAGGCGCAGCGTGGGACAGGATCTAGTGGGTGCCCGGGAAGGGCCGAACGCACACGCAAAGACGAGTTCCTTCTTAGCCTTTTAGGATTGTTCGAAGTGATTGGGCGTGTACATAGGGTGTCTCGAAATGATCGCCGCCCATTCGAGTAGCGAACAATATTTCTTGGCTTTAATTTCAGTTCATATCTCTTTTATTTTTTTATATAAATTCCTCAATTGTATTAAAACACTGACGTATATTTCTGATCGAACGACACTAAAATTCTACAGTGCCTACAAACAAATCAAAAAGGACATTTTTGTTTGAAATTTCACGATCCTCTCATTTAAAGGTACTCGATAATCCTGGGCCACCCTGTACATCCCACAGGCTGTGGTTTGCCGCAGCGTCCAATAGTTACGACCGGCGTCATTATATATCCGATCGATATCGAGAGTTTTGATCGTGCTCGCAGCTGCCGGCTCTCTCTTTCGCTTGGCCTTCTCGCGCGTTGTCGTCGTCGTGTTACGATCGGGAGTGCGCGGAACCCGGTACCCATTATCTGCCCGCATCGTGCGTACACGGATTATCCACCGGATCGAACATCGCGAACTGCGCCTGTCCTCTAGTTTCCACCTTTCCGTCATTACGTCAGTCGGGAAATAATTCCTTATTTCGATCCAAAGACAGGTCAAAATTGGGATTCAAAAACTTTGTCTCAAATCGAAGATGTTATCTTTCGATTGAAATCTCGCTCGCTCGCTAATGACGAAGGAGGAAATTTTCCACGTTTCATCGAGTCATCGATCTCCATTCGCGAGTAGGAGTGCCTATAATAACGAGCTGTGTAGCGCGAAAGAAAAAAGTTGACGAAAATTTAATTATCACAATAGCCTGGGTAGGTGCACGTGTTTCATGGCATTATGTGATTTCTCGATAATTGCCGGTCTGTACTCTATTTCGACCCACGATCGGCCGATCATTAACGATTTTTACTCGCGGCCCTCTCGCGCTCCGGGATCGACGAGGAAGTGAGAGCCGTTCGAAATTTCCCGTTAGAGAACGTACCCCTAAATTACCGGCTTCGAAAATTTTCGAAGAGTCGCGCGACGAGTCTAATGAACCCACCATGATAAATGACTGCGCGATGCGAAATAACTGTTAACAAAAAAAACATTTTCTAGACGAAGAGAGAGAAATTGATGATTAGTGATTTTCGCTTTTGTATTCGGCTAAAAATGAAGTGCAACAAATAATTATCTCCGAACAGAAATGAATAACGATGATAGATTAAATATTTTATCAAGATCTTCTGTTCTGTTTCTTACAATGAAAATAAAATTGGTTAACTATCGTACAACTATTTCCTTCGTTGAACAGATTTATATAGATTTTTAGAGTCAGAATTAAAATTTCTGCACTCCAAAAAATTTTTCCAGTATACACTCATCTAGCTACGTAATTTTTACCATTAGGTTGTACGTAATCTCGGAGAGGAACCGAACGAGATATCGGCTTAACCGATCGTCGGGATCTGGTTCTAGCTCGTTCCTCACGAAATTCGAGCCGCGAGAATACCGAGAGGGAAAGGGGGTGCAAGTGGGCGGAATGTTGAACGTTCTTAGGAGTGGGGGAGACTCTCCCTGCCTCTCTCTCTCTCTCTCTCTCTCTCTCTTTCTGTCCTTCTCACATACGACTCGGAGATCCTATCGAGATGACGCACTGCGTACGCACCTGATACCGGACCGTGCTCGCATCGCGTGAGCCGAGTGGACTCGCGAGAGAGGAGGGAAACGAGGGAGAGGAGAGTTATTCGTCAGTGGGCTTATTTTAGAAACCGCGACTATTGACTCGTACACGAGGCAGTATACGCGTACCTGGTGCCACTCTAATGAGAAGAGCGAAAACAAACAGGAAGCTCGAGAAGAGGGATTTTACGGAGAAAGGGAGGAACTAGTCGGCTAAGGACAGACGGAGAGAGAGAATAATAAAAAAAATCGCGTCGCGCTTACAAGACCGCGAACCAAAGTGACGCAAGCGTTTGATGCTTATTATTATCGATTATAACCGACGTCGTTTTCTTGCCACGGCTATCCCTCCGTTCCGATTATCTCGAGCGCTTTTCCTCGCTAATTAATTTTTTTCACCGTCCGTTTCATTGCCCGTAAGATTGAAATATTTTTTGCTCGACTTTGGCGCACGTATGAAGGGTATACGCGAGATAATTTGATTCGAAACGAGATTAAAATTGTCTTCCTGTGAATTTTTTCGTGGTACGAGTATACAGGCTCGAATTATTTTATACACCTAGGCGATTACGAGCGATCGTTAGCGGGGCATCTGCGGTTAATTAACGACGATGGTCAATTCCGGGCGAAAAACACGTGTCGCGACACGACGTACCCGCATATCGAGTTGAGCGACAGGACTCGTATAATTCCATCGAGTTACGTACGAAATTAATTCGACACAATACCCTACAACTCGGAGCCTCCTACGTAAGAGCCAAGAGTTACAATCCCGTCTTAATTAAAACCATAACGTACACCGTTTCATTTCCATTTATATGAATTCGCGAAATTTATTATATTCCACCGAGTTCTCACGAGGCCGCGAGTTATACACCGAGTTAAATCACTTTTTGCGCCACGAAATCAGCAAGCGAGAGGGAGAAAGATAGGGGAGAAGAAAGAGAGAGCGGAGGAGGAGCACGGAATTTATTCGGTGGTACATCACCGACTGTCGAGGCTCTTCACGGTCCGTTAGAAACGAAGATCGCGAGTCGAAACGCCGTCCCGCGTTATGATATACGCGCGAGACGGGCTCGGGTATAGCGCACGGCGTTAGAAGCTCGAGTCTCGTAACGTATATCTGTGTATACACGCGGAGTGGCGAATCGCCGTTGGTGGTAAATCCGTGTGACGTGAGAGGTAACGCGGACTCTACCCCTCCTCTTCGGGTGAAAGAAACCCACCCACACGACGGCAGAGCCAGCGGTGATAGACGACCAAGGTCAGTCGCGAGTTGACCCCCGCGCGCGCGCGCGGATGTGCCCTCCCGCGCCGCCTCCTTGCCAATTATTATTGGATTAAAATCGGCTCGAATGTTACTCGAAATCATTCGAATTTTAAAAGTTAAAAGTTGATTCCTTTTTGATCCAAGAGTAAAAATCAACCTCGAAGTCAGAACGAATGAATGATTTTCCATGTTTTCTCAGAATACAATCTTCTATAAAATTTGATGAAACATCTTTGAAAATAAATAGTAAAAAAAGTCTAATTATCTATAATAAAAAAATGTGATTCAGCTTTGATCTTTTTCTCTCTTGCACTTCGTTTCAGGGAAACGAGCTCGTACGTCCGATTCATCGTCGTAATTTATCGAGAACCGCCAACACTCGGGATGTGCATGGCGTAATTAAAATCCGCGACGTTTTATATTATCGTACAAGGAACGAGAGAAGTGCGAGAGAGAGAGAGAGAGAGTGAGTGAGAGAGCGGGTGTTCGGGAGAATTGTATTAAATCCGTATACGGCAGTCGATGGCCGTGAAATCAGTGCGCTGTAAGAATTTACGTTCGCGTCTTGGCGTGGGCGAGGCTGATAATTTAAGAGGACTTAAACGCGAAGAGAGCAAGACAGGTAAGGTGAGAAGGAGAGAAAGAGAAAGAGAGAGAGAGAGAGAGAGAGAGAGAGAGAGAGAGAGAGAGAGAGGAGAGAAGAGAAGAGAAAGGATGTAGAACGCAAAAAAGATCGACAAGAGCTACCTAGAGTACGAATAAGCCTCGCTCGTTACCGAAACGATAGAGAGGAAAAAAGGGCAGAGAAAGCGAAAATTCGTTTGTAATCGAGAATAACGTCGCGTTAACCCGAGCGGAATGGGGATTTAGCGATCTCGTACGGGTCGAACGCTGATTATTATTTACTGCCACCGCGACGAGTAAATCACGCCCAAAGAATGCGAGATCGAGCCAAATAACGAGAAAATTGAATATTCAACGTGAATATTTCTAACGCGATTAGTCACCGCAAACCGAAGATTGTTCTAACGCGCGATCGAATTCACTGGAAGTATGAGATCTCGCATTCCTGCTGAATTTCACGGAAAAGAACGACTTATTATCGAAGTTGCCGAGCCACAGGTAGCGAGATTTGCGAATATTGTCGGCGCTACCGTCGAGCGTGATCGACATTTTCATTTCGTCGCGCGAGCTCCGCGTGATTTATTCGAACGTCGAGAGCGCGCGCACCGAGCTGCGGCGCCGTCGAACGACGTCGTTAATTTCGCGTGATTACCGCGTAAAATCACGCGGAGTCCCCTCAGCCGCGAGCGGCGAACGGCACCGTCCGTTCTCGCTTCGAACGGTCCTAATGAACGTTCGGTAACGAGGAAAAGAAACAAAGAACAAACGTCACATGTCTCCTCCCGAGTTGAAAAGTTCGACCGGTGTTTTGTCCCAATTTAAATGGTTTCTTAGACACGTTCGGTATTTGTAATTTGTAACTATAAAAATTAGTAATGACCTTTAGCTGCATTTACAAGCCTAGCTTAGGTGGGTTTTATGCAGTATTTTTGAAAATAATGACTAACAGATCAGATTAAAATGAAAGAGTGAACAAAGCTCTTTGAAACCTGTACAAATTTCTCGATTCGCGGTTATTTACGGAAATATCGCGAGATGAAGACGTCCAGCTCAAACGGGAAGGTATAAAATCGGTGAGAGATCGTCGTTAGACGATCGTAACGTAATTTATATAATTCCGATCTTCTGTATGGTGCCGTTATCGAACGGGAGCATCGAACGTAATGGCCGATCGAGTTCCATTCTGGGCTGTCGCTTACGAGCCGCCGCGAGTGAACTTTACGGTTGGCCACAAAAGCCGGGAGCCTAGGTGACGAGCGAAACGATGCGATAAATTAGTACGATGAATGCGATAAATTGGCTCGCGGTTATAGAGGAGAGCCTATGAAAGATTTTAATTCACGACGCTTCGAGGATTTTTATTGCTCTCCCTAGCGATTACCCGCAAGATGCAAAGTGCGGAGTTGAGGATCTCGTTTGATGCTCAATTCTGTGGAAACGAAACGGTTTTGCGTAGCTTGTGCGATATTTATTATTCATGCCACTGAATATTCATTCTACGCGGCAAAGAACAACTATTCGATAACTATTACCGGATGAAAAATATAAACACCGTAATTTGATTATTTCAAAGAGGTTTGTTAACCAAGATTTCGTTGTCATGATAAATATTTTTTCCTGTCGCATTGTATGAGTGTATTTGCGATCGTTTATCGATCGAATCGAGAGGCCATTGTGCTCGAGCACATGCTCGTCAATTAGCGTTGAAATCGATCGAGCAACAGCGGAAGTTATTGGCATCGATAAGCCGATTAAAAAATAACCAATCCCGTCATGGATTCGCGCGCTTTGCTTAATTATATTCAATCTTAATATCGATCGGTTTTTATATCGCAAGTTTGGTTATTCGCGAGCGCACGCGAACCCGTGACGTAACGGTTCCGAAGTAACACCCGATCGCGATCGGAACATCGGACGTATTAATCGCGGTTTGTTCAGCCTCGTGTTCTTACCCTCTTTATCTCCTTCCTCCGCGCTTCTTTTTATCGGAGAGGCCGCAAGAACCACGCCTCGAAGTTTCCAGGTAACGCGCGAGATGCGCCAGCCGATTCATTATGCATAATATTCACCTTCCTGCGACGATCGAGTTTGACAGGCGAAGCAGAGGAGGAAAACTTTGGTTGACGATAGAGGAAACATTAGTTGGCGAGTTTTATGCTAATCGAATATTCAACTGATTTATTTAGATGAAACATTCTTTCATCTTCAGGTCTACAAAACTTTTTCTCTTTACAAGAAATGAAAATAAAATCGAAAATATGAAATCGAAATAAAAATTTCTTAAAATATCCACGTAAGATGATCAGAGTATCGACAAGAGCGGCCTTCGACGTTCTCTCTGTTTCGAAAATACCGAAAAAGATCCACTCGAATCTCGAGGGCACATCGCGTAGCGGGATCCGAACGCGGATTGGATTTTTGGCGATCGTCCAAGGCAGCAATGGCGGTGAGCGAGCGAGTTCGTTAATTGATTAAATTAAGAGGGAGGTGCCATTCCGTCCTCCGCGAGAGTGCTCATCCAGCGGAAGCGAAAGAGAGAAGACTCCTCGATCCCGTGAGATCCGACGGGCATCACCGATAACTCAAACGGTTTACGAGCAGTTGATCGAGTGCCGGCATCCGTCCACCACCCTCGACGCGGACGCTTCTCCTTTTCCTCTTCGTCCGTCAAACGAGAGGCACCTGTGCCTACCGATTTTCGAAGCCACCTGCCAGCCATCCGATCGTTTCGCTCGTCGATGTTCGATAGCTCGACAGACTCCCGAAACAATCTCGATCGAAATCGGTCTGTACGAGATTTCGAACTCGCGTTAATTAGGCCCTCGTAAAAGGACAGACTGGATCGTTCACGAGCTTCCAAGAATAATTTTTTCCGGAGAGATAAAAGGATTTTTTTACTCGTAACGAGTGCAACCAGTGGGGGCAAACACATCCCATTTCGCATCGAGCGCACACGGAATGGCAGTTCGAAGGCACGAAGCTCGGCGATAAATAACGCGACTCCGCCCAAAATATAAATTGAACGCTACCGGTGTGTGGTCTCTCTCGAAGAAGAGCGAGAGGACGCGCAACAGCCAACCGCGTAGGTGCGAAAGTCGCGTACTGGTACAGTAATTTGCCGGAGTCAAAACATTTTTGCGATTTATAACCGCAACTAGTTTCAAATTCCACAGGAAAAATGATTTTCATATTGATACAACTGAACGTATTATTCGAGTCGGGTGAGTACTCTGGTGACGCAATCGAGATCTCGAACGTCGATTCAGCTGATTTCCTCATCGCCTAATGCAGTTTTACGATCCCGCATCCGATAGCGGCGAAAAGTCGCGCGTGGTCGGATAATCGATTTCGCGTCTCTTTTCGTTACGCTAAACGATTCTTGGCCGAGGTCCAATCGCGCGAATATCGCGAACGGGGCACGACAATAGAGCGCGCTCGCATTGAGACATGAGCGAGCGCCGAGAGGCCGGCACCCCGCTGGCTTTTATTGTCTACGGACGCGATGCTCGATTTTGCGCGAACGAGAGATGCCGATAATACCGCGGGCGCGAGAACATGGATACGTCCGAGCGATATCGCGCCGGGTGCGTTGCACAAGTGGATTCGGCTTCTGGTTTTCGTGCCGGAAAATCCACTCGATAAATAATACGGGGTTTCGTTTCGAGCCGCTTGAAATCAGATTATCCGGCTTTCTAGGAGAATACTAGGTGTATTCGAATGAACAGATCCTTTCGAACATCTACCTGTTGGCAATGTTATTATTTCTGTTTTTTTTTATTAGTGCGACCAAGAAATTATCACAAAATTTAATTAATTTAACTTATTATCGAGATTTGAATAAACGAAGAATGTTTTTGAAGTAAAAACGACAGAATCGATTCTTTTCCGTTTTAGAAAACGTACGGTAATTTTGAGACGTCCTGGAGAGCTATTTATGAAAATGTCATTACTTTGACGTTTCCGCGCGTATTTTGTTATTGCGCTATGAGCTCGTCTAGCATAACGGTGAGTTCGAAAACGCGTATCGCCTTCGCATTCGCGAAGGCGTGAGAGACTCTGAGTGTATTTCATGCGTCGATGTAACCGTTTCTCGCGAGAGCAGCTCTTTTGTCCCAAGTCGTACCTACACGCGACGATCGTTTTGCGTACCCGGAACGCGTTAAAACGACGTGTTTACTGCCGGTCAACGTTGCACACTTCTAAACCTCTTTGAAGGTTTATACGCCGACGTGGGGTGAAAATCTACCTTTTTCTATTAGGCAAATAGAATGTTTTAATTTTTATTCAAAGAGTTAAAAGTCGTGTTTTCCGAATCCAGGGTGTGTATAAAGTTAGCCCCCTCCTTTTGTAAAATGAAAACTATCTCGCAAATCTCCGCGGGACCCGGGTGTTATATGTATAATCCCGAGAATTCGAAAAAAAAATTTCGGTAAGAGTAGCACTTATATAGTACCCAGGTCTTGCGGGAACTTGCGAGAAAGTTTTCCGAAATTTCGTACCCTTTAATTAGCACATTTTATTGAGCTGCATGAAACAGGCTTTATCGAATCCAAGCTGCCTTGAAACAGAATGAAAATTGAATTCCTTGATTATTGATCACGAACAATAATCCAGTGTATACCGGTGCATTTCGAAATCAGAATCATCAATTACATTTCAATTTTGCATTGCGATAAAAGCTCCCGTGCAATTTTTCCCTTCCTCGCAGCTGCTCGTTAGAATTTTTCCGACACCTCTTACGGAGCACCGTGTCGTATACCTACACCGAGGCGCAATTCAAGCAACACAGATACTCATTAGAAATGTCTGCCGTGAGAAAAAGAGGAAAACTGAAATATAACCGGGTAGAAACATAGTCGTGGCTCGGAATCGTATAATACACCGGCATCGATATACAACCTCGCGAGTCCGCGTGTTGCTCACAGTGATAAGAAATTAACGGACTTCGCTCGTTAAGGGGACGATAGTACGGTATTAACTTGGCATACCACGCGGGCTCAACTAAATTGCTATGCCAGGAAAGAGATCCCATAGATTTCCATATCGACGCGAGCCTCGGAAATGGAAAGCCAGAAAAGCGAGGATAGTTAATTCCCAAGACTGTCGCGCGAAAATTGGCGCGAGAAAAATTCTCGGAATGCGCTCGATATTCGTGGAAACTCGGAGCACGCGATTTCGAAGTTTTCTGCGTCACGCGAGGCGGAAATGGACGATCCCTTGGAACCGCGGAGGTGAAGAATTAAGCAAAAATCGTTGCTTCCTTCGATCGGCTTAATTACTCGGAACGGGAGTATTTCGTACTCTCGAGAATCCTCGGTAGTATCCGGCACGGCCGATAAGTGATTCGTATTAAGATCTCGCTGGGCGTGGCGATAAATTACACGGTGACTTACACGTATCTGTGTGCGCGCCACCGCCGCTGCTGCCGTTTTCACGCGGCGTTATACGAGCGGCTAAAAACCGCTCGCATAGACACCGGATAAGTGGTGCCTCGCGGTAATTGGATAATCGATTCCTCCCCGCTTTCGCGGCAGCGGAACGAGAGGGAGAGAGAGGGAAGG
>NCVS01000226.1:27530-45678 GCA_003055095.1 Goniozus legneri
CCCCCCTCTGTATATCCTTGTTTTTCTTTTTTATACTCCCTTTTTTCCTCTCCTCCCTTCGATGGGTCTCAGGTAGAATCGAGAAGATACGTTACCCGTGATCTTGCGTAACGTACATTCTCCGTACCTGCTCTTCCTGTCTCTCTCTTCAGGTGATACGAGGATAGAAAGGGACCGAGGGTGAGACGAAGGTGAATTTCGCGGAGCTCGGGGCCGTTGACCACGTGGATGCGGATTTAAACCCCTCGCCTCGTGACCGAGTTTCGATACTCCAAACGAATATTCGGACCTTTTAAATTCTCTCAATTATTGGAGCAGATTAAAATTTCAGAAGTGTCTGGTGAATCACTCAACGAATATGTTTCGATTCGTTACCTCGCGATAAAATTTTGATACTAAATGAATTTCCGTTCCCGGTTTGTAATTCCCTCAATTACTTGAAAAGTTTTTAAAAATTCCAAAACTTCTAGTGAATTGCCGATACTATTTCAATGAATTCTCGTTCGGTTCGTAATCAAATTTTGATTTTCCGAATCAATTTTTATTCCTATTTTCGATTTTTATCGAATCACAAAAACGTTCACGAAAATAAAAATCTGGTGAATGATCGTCGCTGACTTTTCAACGAATATTTTTTTCGTCGGTGCATGCCGAAATCAGCGCGAACGAGACAGGTCTTGAAAGAAGGATGAAAAAGCAATAAGATAGGGGACAGCTCGAAGAGGGAGGGGAGGGGTCCAACAGCTGAGATACGTTTGAATCGGCTCGTATGTGCTCAAGGTGTTCGTTAGACGGTTAGGATAGAAAATTTGACGTATGAAAGAATCTTGTCCCGTGCCTCATCCCTTCTTTCAGACGTTCGTTTATAATTCCCCCTCTGACCTCCCTTCGTGCAAACGTAAGCCCGAGATTTCGGTTAGAGACCGTCTTGCGTCCCTCCTCGCGAGCACGAGCCTATCTGGGTTCACCGTGTGCGAGTGAAGAGAGAGAGAGAGAGAGAGAGAGAAACGTTATCCACGTGCCAAGGGGTCGCCAAAAACTCGCTTTCAGCCTCGCGAGCACGAAACGTAACGAATCGGCCGAGCGTAACACAATGCAACGAATTTCGATTATCCAGCTTTTAACGTACCGCGATTTGTCGCTCGTACAACGAGGGCCTCCGGTTCTTGCGCACGTGCGCGATTTCGCGACAAAAAAATTGATCGATCGCGTCCGCTAGATGCGTCATAACGAAACTCGAATGGACGTGAATCGAGATTCGACTCCTCTTTCTCTTGGGGTGACAAAACTTCGTTACTGTTAGGGAACTTTGGAATTTTTTTTAGAATAAGATCAAGATCCGTGTAAGAGTTCAAACAGTCGATATGAAAAAGAAAAGTCACACTTTTGTATAGAAATGCGAAGAACGAACCGATGGTACCACAAGTTTGTTGGAGTTTGCCACATGCAGGCGATTCGATTCGTCCAAGTAAGAGAAACATATGTTAATACAGCGTATACTAGATAATTTAATTAGCGTATGCAAAAAAACAAACTTATAAGCCGCTTTAAGAAATAGATTTCTCGATATAATTACAACGTCATTAATGCGGGAAGACCGACGTTAACCGTCCGCCCTTGATAATCTCTCGCCACGCGATCGCAATTCAAATTAATTTCCCCGGAGCGCGTGTGCAATTAAACGTCGTACGTCTCTCGAGCCGAAACTCGTCGCGAGAATACGCTTATAAAAAACAGGAAACGTATAATCGATACCCGTATAAATATTTTCGACTTCGCCGCGGGCTGAAAGAGTTTTCACTTTCCGAGAGCGTGAGAAAAAAAATATGTATATTCAGCCATAGCGAATCCGATAATAGGGGACATCTCTCGAAGCGAATATAGATTGAAATTTAATCGAGGATCGACGAGAGCGAACGAGGTGGACACGAAAACTCGATTGGCCGGGCCCAGAAATATATTTGACCGTCTTACGAAACCACTTGACCGAGGCCGCGCGTGTGGGAAAAAGCCCACGCGCGGGCGCGGGCGCGAGCGACATCATCGCGGCAGGTTGGGTCGCCAATTAATAGAAATGCAGCCGTTATAAATACTATCCGCGCGTCGTTTTAGAATGAAAACGAGAATGAGAGAGAGTCGATTCCGGCGCCACTGTGCCAGCCGGAGCTCGTCCATTAGGTAACGCCGTACGAAAATCGTGGAAAGGCTCGCTGTTACACCACGACTATTAAAAGAGATTACGGCTCTCTCGGTTCTCGCGCGGGCACACCTACGCGTCGTCTTCATTCAACTGGCGGAGGAATTTTTTTCGCCGCTCTCGAGCCTAAGAGGATACTTTCGAACCCGCCGAGGGCCCTAGGAAGTAGGGCGGATTCTCTCGAATGAGATTATCATGCGTAATGAGGCGCGAGTGTAAACCTACGCGAGTACGTTGCACTTCCACTTTGCGCGTTTCATCAGACTTCATCCGGTCTACCCTCGCGAAAAATCAACTGTGGCAGGTAGGATAGGCAGATGCGAGTCGATTTCCGTTCTCTTTAGAGAAAAAATCGTTACCTGTCCGCGGATCGCGTAACGCGCGCGTAACATATAAAAAAGACGATCGAGAGCGAGAGTGGAAATCCGAGCGCATCTTTGAATTCGATGGCACGGCACGCACGTGGCATCTGCTTCGTTGAATACATAATAGTTGAAAATGAGGAGGTATATCTGTACCTCATCTACATTCGTGAGCTCTGCGAACGATATTCATATTTCGGTGTTCGTATTATGTACTTCTTTGTATGCAGTTGTCATTTTGGAAGTTGAGTAAACTGAGGAAAAAATTTATTCGATTCCCTTGGAACTAACAATTATCCACTTGAGTGATCAAAATACTATTTTATCGTAATGAATATGCAGACTTTGTCGAGCATCGATTCGTTCGAGACTCCGGACGAGAAAACAATTACGAGAGTATTAAACGAGATGTTATCGCGCGAAACAAGGCCGTGGAGAAGCGATCGATGGCTTTCAGCGGATTCCGGAGAAGGACATTGACGAATGGTTATGGCGGAGAGCAAAATTGCAGATTCTCCATACGCGAGTGGAAGAGAGAAAGAGAGGAGGAGCGTTCAGTCGTGTTTTCGTCCTTCGAAAAGTTCGAGGCGGGTGGCTCTCTCGCGCTCGCACGCGAAAGATAGCGAGTTTATAACCGTCCAATCAGATCGGGATATTATCTCGGGCGTTATACGCCGATTGGACCTTGCCCACGCACTCATATGCATATCGACGTGCTTAAATAGTTAATGGCTCGCCTCGTCTGTACGATCGACGAGACTCCCCCTCCTCCTCCTCGGTATCAGTGCTGGATCGAGAGGAACGAGCGAGCTCGCGAGACCTTGAAATTCGAACCTCTTATCAGAAATTGAAATTTCGCCGATAAATTAGCCATCGGGCACTCGTTGCATTCGTCGCTCCAGTCCCGTGGGAATGCCGTAATGGGAATTCGGCCGAGTCCCGGGACCGGGATAATCGTCGCGGGGCGCGGGATCGAATCGAGACGGCTTTGCTCTCTCTCTCTCTCTCTCTCTCGCACGCGCGCGCGCTTCACGCTGCGATCTGCGAGCGGATCGATGCAATCGCACGGTGTGCGTTCGCTATCGCGCCCAGACCACCGTACCACCGTCATTAACTTCATTACGCGCGTCCCTCACCGCGACGATAACGCGTACTTTATACGCTACTCAAAACGACCGCTCGCGATTCCTTTAATTACCGTTCGACGTGTTCCCCCGTGAAGCTTTAATCGGCTCGCGGGATTACTGGGTTACTGCGATTAAAAATTTCATCGCTTCTGGATCACGTTTTTTCTCGCAGCGATGTTCGCCCTGGAGCAACGAGCGGGTGCAGTAGCGCAACATGGGACGATGAGAAATACCTCAGGTGGCGAAAAATATGCATCGAGTTAATATAAATGATATACTAATGCAAATCTAATGTGTGTAACAGTCGTTGTCGTAAATTGTTATCGTTGTAGTTTTTTCTTATCTATTCATATTTATTAACACACATTGAAAATGAAAAATCGTCGAATTTTGCGTTCATAGTAACGAAGCTTCTGTTTCTAATTTTTTTGTCTGCTTACCTAAATTCTAGAAGTAGTTGTTCTCCAACGCTCGACGTAATCCTCCGATAAGTCACCGGTGAATTAAAGCTCCCGTTAACCCTGATCCGCTCGATCCGGGAATACCGGGTCATTAATCGAAGGGAATGCGCGAGAGAGCGAAAGGACAAAAAGAAAGCAACGAAGGGGACTAATGAATGGCCCGGCCACCGAGTCGGTTTCATTCAAGCGTTCGGGAATCGCGAGCTAGCTTACGAACGGGAACCGGATTTTTGACAAATTTTTTCAGGTGAGAAAAAGACGAGAGAGGTTACAAGACCCTTGGGGAGCGAGGATTTTCGCCTACCGGCCAAATTTAGCTCGATTCCGTGTGGTGGTTCGTCGCGATCCCGGGGCGAGGTTCGTCGGGAACACAATCGCCCGTCTCGCTCGCATCGCTCAACGTCCGCCGTTACAAGCACCCGATCGCGCGTTAAAGTATCGCGTACGCGTTCTCGAGAACCCGTACGAAAATGGTCCCTGATTGCATAAGCCAGACTCTCATTTAAAGGATCCAGGAATAACACGATTTTTTGTTCCGACTTTCAATAAAAATATCGAAATTTATTAGCGAATTTAACAATAATTGAATTTCATAAAGAGACGATTCAATTTGATTACTCATTATATCAACATGAGAAAATCAATATTGAATGTATTCGGAGAACTTCAGTTGCAGGATAGAATCAAAATATCAACGAGACGAACTCTCGAAACAGATTGGTGGGAAGTGAAATAACGACTGGGCCGATCAGGTGAGTAAAGCATTTATCACAAACCGAACTCGATCGCGGAGTCGCGACGCACGACTCCGATAGTGAATTATGCGTAATCGATAAGTCGAGTACCGCTTGAGTCGGCTTACACACAGAGGGGCAAAAAATTTGTCGCGTTGCTCATATCTCGCGTGTAACTTTCGTTCTCGTTCATTAAACTGCGCGTTTCGCCCCGTACTCGTATTAATCAAGAGAAACGATCGGGCGCAAAAGTTTATACTTACGCGCAATACGTGCTCGTATAATATGTACACACGTGGATATATACGGCGGATCGTTCGTCCGTCGGGCGCGGTTATATCGGCGATACGCATCGGGCGGCCGGCTGTCGGAAGCTCGTATGATTTAGAAGCTCGTTAAGGATAATTTAACAAGTTAACGGTCGATTTTATTCTCTCCGCTCTATTCTCCTTTTTCAGTATCATCTCTCTTGGCCACCCTCAACGTTACCTTTTCTCGTCACCTCTGCCTCTCTTTCTTATTCTCTATATTTTATTGTCTGATTGTAGCTGATTGCTTCATTATTTACATTTTTAATTTTCTAATTCTTCTCTCGAGCGTTGTTTCTTATACACTGTCTGTGATATTTTGTTTATTTAAACAACGAACCTTATAGATATCCATCTCTTCCTCTCTCACTCGAGGCGAGAGATATCAACGCAAGGTGCGCCTTCGAGATCGGCAAGATCGAGTGCTCTTTAATACCCAAAAGGACAAACTCAATTAACCCAAGTCGCGAGCGCCGGTGCGAAATTAACGTTTAACCGATCGTTTGTTCACCCTTCGGCTGAACTTCATCGCGATCGGTTCGGTTTTGAAGCGAGCACGGTGAATTATAATAACGGCGGGGAACGATCGCGGATAAAATCATGGGAGCTCGGTGGACGAGTTTAACGTCGCCGTACTCGGAGCCGGATCGAGGTTTCAGGAATCGACCGTGTCATCTCGTACTCGCGAGATAACCGGCCGTTTCTATTTTGTCTCGTTCTCGAGTCGATACGCGAATCGAGGAGGCCCGTTGTAAAGTCGACAAGCGTATCGATCCAATTTGCGTCTAATCCGTCGGCTCTTGTCGCGCTCCTTATTATAAATCGGACGCGAGAGTAGCCTACTCGGACGTCGTCGATGCAAATGAGGATCCGTTTTCTCGATAGCGACACGAGAACGCGTACACTTTGCGAGTGAAACTTTTCAGCGCGCGGACGGAAAAATGGCGAATTATTAATTTCTCGATCGGCAAGACGATAACAAGGAAATTCTTTACCCGAGCTAAGGGGTGTCGCCAGGACGTCGCGTTACGTCCTTCCAGCGGCTCCTACGCAGGCGCCTCCAACGAGCTTTCTCATTGGATGACTTTTCACTTTCGCGTTTGCTCGTCGTTGGGTGGTTTTTTCCCCCCTCGAACGGCGCAGACTCCGGTTAAAAAAGATGGTGTCACACGCGTTTGGGGATACTAGTATAGAAGTAGTCACCGAATTAGTAGGAAGAGTATAACATGTTGGTTGAAAAGTTTCCATTTTCACTTATATAGTACTTAATGTATCTCACTTTTTTATTTAAAATCTATTAGAAATCTTTCTCAAGTTAGGAGTTATTTTCGCATGTTACTGGGCGTCTCCACAAGTTCCTGATTACTACGAACGAGTACTCTACATTATTCCGCACCACCTCGTGACTCGACAAAAATGAAAAAGCAGAAAAAGCTCCTATGATTGGAACGTTCGTTACGGGCGGTGCTTGAGCGCGGCTCGCGAGCTTCTCGGGCAGTAAAATCCAATTAGGAGTCCCAGTTGCAGTAGTACACATCGGAATTCGCGAAACGTATCGCAATTTCACGGAATGCGGAGAACAACTCCGGTGATACCCGACTGAATTTAGAGAGCCACCTTGATTGCGTCTCGTGTTCGAAATCTCGCGCGAACTTTTCTCGAGGAATCTCGGGGGACGAGGAACTCCGAATTCGTTCGTCGAGATTCTCGCGAGGCGGTCGTTCGCATCCACGCCGCGTCGAGATAAGTTAATCGAGAGCGAATTAAATGAATAAATTACAGATACGCGGAGGCTCGGTGCACGCGCCGCTGACTTCCGCGAAAGAGAGACGGCGTGCAACCTCGTCGATTGTAATCGACGCGACGCGTCTAACGAACGCGATATTAGAATATCAGGTACGCGGATCGCGAATAAAACGTCCGTCGCGTGCGCGCGCGTCTCGCGTTCGCCATGTAAGACTAACTAAAATCGCTCGGTGAGCGCACCGCGAGTCTACGACTATGCAAATGCGAGACGAGCCTCTTGTCCCCTCTCTTCTGTAAAGTATACACAGAGAAAAAAATTTACTCGATTAAAGCAACGTTCTTTCGAACTACAATCTCATAAGGTAAAAATTAGTATCTGTGAAAAATGTCAAAAAAGAATCATTACCATTACCATTTTTCTTACGTTCCCGATAAACACCATTGGCGAAAGAGAAAAAATCCGTAATAACGAGAACGGTTTTCATAAA
Organism: Goniozus legneri; assembly: GCA_003055095.1. Classification (NCBI taxonomy): domain Eukaryota; kingdom Metazoa; phylum Arthropoda; class Insecta; order Hymenoptera; family Bethylidae; genus Goniozus; species Goniozus legneri. Next base: position 34,954 of record NCVS01000226.1, read on the forward strand.
ATATCGCGGGCTAATTTTCCGTTTATACAAATTAGCTCCTCGGTACTTCGGCGCGAGCTGCCTACTGAATATGAAGCGAGAATGAATAATCTTCGAGGAACGAATATCGAGGGTGATCGTTATTATTTCTCTCTCGCTCTCTCTTCGTCTTGCGGTAGGAGGATATGTATTCGATCCAGGAGGCTCCTCGACGGGTAGGACAAGAAGCGGGGCCTGCGTCGGCGTTCTGTATTAGTAGGAGGGCTCATCTCGAGGTAGCGAGTGGGGCCTATCGACGATATTAATCTACATCCACGCAGCAAGAGAGAAAGAGAGACGGAGAAAGAGAGAGAGAGAGAGAGGGGGAGAGAGAGGGCATTTATCATCTTTATTTTAACCACACGACGCGCGCGGGCCCCGGCCGTTATATCCGACTGCGATCTGCGCTAATAACATTCGCGTTATGAATGGCGAGCTCGATCCCTGAAACACCGCGAGCATTAATTCGGATACTCCGAACGCGTGTGCGAAATTGCGTGCGCTCACGCACACTCGGGAATCGCTCCCGAGCCCGAGATGCTCTCGATAAAGTGATTTATTCGCGAGAAAGAAACAGCTCTCGATTTTCAGCCGACTTTTTCAAAATTCCACGGAGGAAAATCTCGATGATCGGGCGAGTTCGGGATGATCGATAGTCGAGCGGTAGCGGACTCGAGAGTATCGACCGATGGGATCTCGCGAATCTCATACCCGAGAGATGAGCGGATAGGGCGGCGTTAACGAGGAGATGCGATAGGCCCGGGGCTATCGAACTCGCGGGGGAGGGGGCGCGGTGTCGAGAACTACAAGAAAAGAGAGAGAGAGAGAGAGAGAGAGAGGAGAGCGGGCTAAATTAGTCCGGAGAAAATCGCCCGATCTATTCCGCCTCGCGCCGCTCATCCCTTTCTTTCCACGGCCCGCGCGAAGCCCGTACAACTCAACGTCCCGAAATAATTGGCAAAAGAAAGCTCAGGACCACGAACCTCCCGACGGACAATGTGAATTATTCGAGTTGGCGGCGTGTATGGGGTCTACACGAACACCTCCCCACCCCTCGCGAGGCTTTTCTGGCCTCGCGTCTCATCGCCCGGTCCCTCTTAACGCATCTCTCGTTGTTCGCGCCTATCGCATCGGGAGAAAACGATTATCGCGACTGCGCATACTGTGTGTACCCCGTGTCGAAACGGTTCAACAGCCACGATTGACAAACTTTTATAACTCGAAAATTACCAAGACTGAAATTTCAATTATATTTTAGCCTTTTCCAAGTCTTATTGATTGAAAAATGAGTACTGACCTAGGTGAGTATTGATCTCGGCACTATAAGAAAAATCCTCTTGTGAAAATACTCATACTGGCACTTCGCAAGGACTCGATAGTTGTAGGACACCCCGTATAACGATTCTCTAGTTCGGTTTCTCCATTCAGTTACGCCGGCCCCGATTTACCAATGTCGCTCACCGTCGGTGCAAATAATCGAAAATTTTATACTCCCCGGTGGCTATATTTAACCGATGGGATCGTCCAGAGACATCGAGAAAGAGATTCTTCATCGCGGTATCCGCGGCATTCGATTCTGCGGCCGAAGCAACGAGAGAGAGAGGGAGAAGATGAATCGGATTCCGAGATCGGTTCGTGAATTCGGAAGGAATTAGCCGGCTTTTGTTTGGCCGAGCGCGGCGAGGCACTTGGCGCGCGCGCCCGGAATAAGGAAAAGACTAGACGGAAAAGGAAAGCCAGGAAAATATCGGAGGGGAGAACGCGCGGAGGAGCGTAATGCACGCGCGCGCGCCATTCGAGATCTCGAACTTGCTCTTCGCGTTTTGTCATTTTCGTTTCGCGCATTGTGCCTGCTGCTCTCCCATTCTTCCGTTTGCGCGCATCGTACAAGATAACTCACTTTAACCCGGCCTGTTGTATAAATTACTCGCGAATAATGGCGCATTGAGATATTTTCGCGCGATATACGCCATAACCCGAGTATCTCGAATTGGAGTCCAGAGAAATGGACGGTAATTTTCAGTCGGAGTCTTATGTTAGGCTTGCCCCACACTGGTAATAATATGCGTTGTCTTTGGATTCAAAGATATAGATATTCCGAATCAAAAAATTTTCTTTCAATTTAAATGGTTTCTCGCAGTAGTTTATACTCGAATTTCGATAAACTGAGAGTACAAGAGCGATATACGCAATAACAAAATTATTCGTCTCGATTGGGCTCGTCATCGAGGCCGATTGCGATTCCCGCGTGGAATAAATTCACCGAGGGAAAACGTATAGGAGAAAGAGGAAAAAAGGGAAATGAAATAAAACACGGCGAGCTTACAAATAGCTTACAATACAAATAGCCGTGATTTACATGACAAATGCGCGCGCGGGCCGTTTCTAGCGGAGAGCTCCGTGCGCGCATCGGACGGACAAGACGTCCTTATAGAAGGCGCGTTATAGAGAATCGCGCGGAAAGGTACGGAGCCGGCTTTTTATTGCGACGAAGGAGACACTGATTGCGTATCGAGTGTCAGCGCTCGATAGCTCTCTCCCTCTCTAGCCCAAGCTCCTCCCACCTCGCCATACATCCTCGTAAAAGATAACGAACGGACTTGGAAATGAATCAAGGAAATCTCGATCTCCGAGCGCCACCGTCCAATCGTAAAACTTTTATTCGACGATTTTCGCGTAAGCGCGAAACAGACCGCGAGTGAGATTTATCAACGCGTGAAGAGGAAGAGGGGATTTATAACGATCGAATTTGAATTCCCTCGGACGCACGAGGCTATCCGGAATGAGAGACGACCGATAACTTGACTTTTATTGTCGATCGGTATTTCGACAAAAGTACCGACTGTATACGGAAATTTTGGAATACGCGACGTAGAGAGTGAGTAATAAAAAGGTGGAAGATTCCGAGAAGTGACACCTGATTAAAGATCACGGGAATTCGTTTCGAGTTTGGCACACAAATGAGAAATAATCGTAAAAATATACGCGCTGTAAACGGAAATGTTGGAGAGGAAAGTGGGCGTGCGTCGGAGTGGATGTTCGTCATTGTTTAGTCTCCGGGCCCTCGACTCGCGTTAACTTCTCCCCCCATCGGGCTCATCAGCGAGACTCGAGCTCGACGATTTTGCTCCATTTTCTGATTCCTCGCTCACAATGCGCTTTCCTCTTTGGCTCGAACGCCGCTATTGGACGTTATTATGACTACAAGGCTAATTAATGTTCCCGGATTACCCCGCGAATTGTCTCTTCCAGGATTTTCGTTCGTTTTAGCCTAGCCGCTTATTATAATAGCTCGTCCAGTTTTGCGCTCCACTGATCGCTATGACGAAAAAGAGAGAATTTCGTTGTCGACCCAACATTACATTACGAGTCTCATTCTTCGACTCGAGAATCGGACTCCAAGTGTGATTAAAATGTTTGTTTTAGTCGCGTACATTTTGTTTCGTGAGCAAAAACCGGGACTCACGGTAATGCACGTGTTTACAAGATAATCCTAGTTTTAACTGCCATTCGCGACTCTGGCGCGAGCTCCGTATGAATAATTCATTAATTTCTAATGCGCGCGTAAGCTACCCGCCACAACGAGTAATTATCGTAACAAGATCCCGATAATACGTATTAATTGATTTTATTAAAACCGATTGGCGACCCGTTCTCGAAACTTCACCCATAAGGGCAAAGAAAAAAAGGAAGAGAAGAGGGGGAAGGGGGATCTGCGGTACGAGAGCGAGACTCGATTTTGTCGATGGCTCGAAGCGGCACTACCATATTTTACAAGCACTCGTCTAGTCGTCTTTAAAACAACCGTTATGGGCTCCCGGTACGACGTATTATTGCCAAAGCAAGAAGGCAGTAACTGTAAATTGCACATCAATTTGCGTAACTTTATTGCTAACATTTGTCTCGGACGATACTATTGTGGGACCGAAACTACCTCTGCCGGGCGTGCACCGCAGACGAATAGGATGATAATGAATGAGGGATGACCGCGAGACAGGAACCGAGTAAATTAGATTCGTTACCGGAGTCAAAAAATGGCTACGACTCTCTAAAAATCGATATTTTGTCCTCTTCGATTGTCACATTTTATCGCTTTTTAAATTTGAGCAAAAAAATTGTTTGACTCGGATACACTAGCGTGTGAAGAAGAGAAATAAATGCTCCGCCGATATTTTCGAAAGTAGCGATATCGGTGATTCTCAAGCGAATCCGCGAGACTGGTAGCCAATCGCTATCGCGTACCGATATCGCGAATTCGACGAGATTATAAATTCTCTTCTGGTACGAGCTCACGCTAAAATTCTTTTCTCTGATCTCTCGTTTCGTTTCGCTTCCTTCTCGCTGGCTGGTTAACCGAGCTCGATGATATTATAATTCCTAATCGAAATTTTATCGGCGATGTCAAACAGGCCCGGCGTCATGTATAAAGTTGCACGATTTACGCGTTCCGATAATACGCAGGCTTTTGCATAATTGTATACGATTGGTGGGATTTATAAATCTTCGTCCCGTTTTCTTTTTTTCTTCGTCGATCTATAATAGAGTATGCCACGGCCCGAATCGGTTTTGCATAATTCGTATTAAGTGAACGCCAAAAATCATCGTCCTCGCTAACATAGCAATCGAATTCAATGATTTCGATAGTAAAACTAGTTCCTAGAAATATGTATATCACTACTACTACTTCTATTTTATTATTTCCCCATAGCTGAAACTCCTACCAAGAAAAATAATAAATTCAATCAAAAATTTCTCTTTATAAAATATTCACTTTCAAAACAATAGCTTTTCGCGTTAACTCATTACGGACGAACATAAAATTACGGCAGGATTCTTAAGAAAAACGATAATTCACAGAACGGTCTAGAAATCATATTTCATCGCGAATATTTCCGTCCTCGCGTGTATTCTCGCAAGACGAGTCTAATGCGAGACGTCGGGAGCGCGAACAAAACGCGCGTTAAATGAATTGTTCTTAGGTGGTCGTCCGGTGGCGAGGGAGAGAGGCACAAAGGCGACGACGTTAAAACCGGCATTAATCAAATTCAAAACGCGGAATGGCCTCGCGAGAACCTAATTAAGATCTCTGTCGGCTTTATAAACGAAAACTGACTGCGTAATCTCTCGCGGCTTTGTAAAACCGGAGTGTTATCGTCCGCGCGGGTGCACAATGCTCCCATCCCGCTTCTTAATCTTATTGTCGTATATCACAGCTTTTGAGTAATTCGCGTCGCGCGTCGTCTCGACGTCCCGTGGGAGTCGTCCAAATATACCGCCCGGCTGAAATAACCGCGCGAAAAACTCGCCCGGTGGGTGGAGAAAATATTCTCTTTGAAGCTGCTGGGATTTTAACTCTTTTTGCGTCGTTCATTTTTCAAAATAACGAGAAGGGAACAGGTCAGTTTTGTATTTCGAAATATACTTTTTGAAATTCTTTAAGATTCGACTGAACCAGATTCCATTAGAAATTACTATGAATACATTTTTAGTCGGAAAAGTTTACGATAACATAATAAATAATGAGTAAATTTCATTCGGTGAATGTATTCGTAATGTACACAGAACACATTTTCAATTTGTTACACTCAAATTTATCGATCGAGTCTCGATGACTAAACGCGAACATAACTGTATATGCATCTGATCCTGAAGAGTGAACACCGGATGCGCGGACTTGGCTAATCCTCTCTCTCTCTCTCTCTCTCTCTCTCTCTCTATCTTCTCCCTGTATAACATGCCCATACACGTATCTCGCGGAAAACTATATCGCCTCGCTTACTAACGAGCATTGCTGCTCACGGGCCGAAGTGTAACAGATAACGGGCGCCGCTAGATCAGCTCGAGATAAAGTCGCGCCGATAAAATCCGCGCATAAAGTGTTTCCCTCTCGATTTTTGCGAGCTCGGCCGATAGAGTACGCAAAGTCTGCCGGCTCTTACCGCTAACGTCAATCGAGGAGAGAGATCGAGATAATATTTTCCTCGGCGCGACAAATTGTCTGATTTTTTTTCTCCGAACTCGAATTTACGATAGCGCGTGCCCGAGTCCCGATACGAAGCTCGCAATTTTCATAACGGAATTCGGATTAAATGAATTAGAGAGAGAATAACAACCGTTTTTTCAAAAGATTTTAGCGTTTTATTCTTTAACCGAAATCGTTTAATTCGAGTTAGAAACGTACCTTTTTCCCAACGCGTGTAAATAAGAAGAGTGGACGAATTCGGGGAGTTTTCGCGCTCGTTATATCGCACGGGCGATGCGACGCAGTTCGAGCGTGCATAATGCGTTGGGTTCTAAATTTACGTTACCGAGACGGGCGTACGTGTGCGCTCACGTACTCGCGGTGCGCGTGTGGGAGGTGTCCTCGCCGCGGATCTTCTCTCGACACTCGCCGCGAGAGGGAGAGTCGGTGTTCGCCACTTGACTGGCGATTTGTTACTCGCTGCCCGTACCGCGATGAGTAATTGCCGTGAGTCGTCGCGGCGCGTGTACACGCGAGAAGAAGCGTCGAGGGAAAACGCCTTTCCGCAACGGAAATTGTTTCCTCTATAGCCCTCCTCCGCCCTCGCTCTGACGCGAGATATGCAAAATGACCTTCGCTACCGCTTCCGCGGTACTTCTCCTTTTACCCAAAGACTTCTATCGTGCGATTCAAAGTCTGTCGATACAAAATGATTCTCTAAACTCTTCAATTTTCATCTAACACAATTTTATTTGACGAATCGACGAATAATCAGTCAAGGAGCCATAATTTTGAATTTAATTTCGTTGAGTAGTAGTTTTCGTTGATCCTACAAGGTAGAACTACCTTAATATAAATCGCGAGTATGAATGATCGCGCGGGTTGGAACTGCCGAAGGAACGTTTTAATCGTCGTTACACCTCCGTGACGAAAAAATCGGATCGTCTTACCGGACGCGTGTGTTACGAGAGTCATGACCGAGCACGTGCCTCGAACGCCGCATGAACGTCATAATCAGCTGGGAGTGCGAGTTTGGCCATTAGCCGAACAACGAGCGTCGGTGTTCCGATGACGCGACTCGTAAGGGTGGGCCGTATGAGAGTCAGTCAGAGAGAGGGAGAGAGAGAATTTCGAAACTCGTTCGTGGACGGAAATGAGCGCATCTAGGCGGGCTCTTATCTTCGCTATGACTAATTCTCGTATTCGGTGGTATCAAAATGCAGCATCTCACGATGTTTGACTGTAAAATCTCGGATGACTCCAAATGAATGGGACCTCGTATCTCATGACAGGTGGCGCATACAAGATGATCCAAACTCACCTGTACTTTAACTTTGAACTCGCTGTAATTTGAGCCGTGATTAGCTGAAAATTGATGTTGCGTGCGAAAGAATATACATATACTGAATGAAATTGTAAGACAAAGACGAGGTTTTATTTTATTTTATTTGTTTCTAGATTCCAATTTTCAATAGAAACAAATAGAGTCAACCGATTCAGGGTGGTTTCAGTGGTGTAAATAATTTTGAACGAACCTGTACACCCTCCTCTACTAGATATACCGGAAGTGCTCGGCCAGGTTTATATACACGAGGGGATTGATCTTTTTTTGCATCGCGAGACGCGGCTACACCGACCGCTGACAGGTTTGCGGTTGTCCCTATAATAGTGCGCGTCCCCCTCCTGTTTCTCACTCCGGTGCTCTATCCTCTATAAAGCCAGACGCGCTCGCCTCTATTTATACATTCGCGGCTCTCTCGCCACGCTCATATGCGAACGCCATTATAGTCGCGCGCGCGCCTCTCGCACCCCGCGACTTCCACTTTTCTCGATGCGCTATTTTCGAGACAGCGCTACGCAGGTGGATAGGTCGTCACGGCAGGTGAATCTTTCTCGCGGCGTGAAAATTCCGCGCGAGCATTCTCGATGAAACGGCGAAATTGGCGGAATGTCAGCGCGAATCGAGAATAATTCAGACGTCGTAAATCGTGACGAGCGAGGAGAACGGTGTACACCCACTTCTCTCGCGAACGCACCTGTGAATAAATATTCGCGACGCGTGCGTGTACGACGCAGCCTCGTATTTCCCTCTCTCTCTCTCTCTCCCTCTCTCGTAGTTTATCGTGGTATTAATTACAGGTGCGACAGCTGCGAGCGAAAATTCGTCGAGGGTATTCGCCGGATTATTCGCGAGGCCACGCACATCGATCCCCATCTCTCGCGAACCTCGAGCGGGGCTAATTGTTCGCGACCGCGCGATTTTGGTTTACGGCGTTGACTGAACGCGACGTCAACTAATCTCCGATTCCCTTTATACACGCTCGGCTAATTCGAGTGCAGCCGGCTCGAGCGGCTTCGAAGGATTCACGGGACCTCGTAAAGTTTAGAATACCGTTCCTCGAATGGCAACAGGGATCGAGATAATGAGGAGAATTAGGATTTTTGGAGGGGTTGTTTGCTATGAAAAACAAATTTGATGACTGAAAGAACAAAAGAGAATAAAACAAAGAAAATTTTTCGGTGAAAATTGTTGTTGCAGTTTATTATAACCATTACCTACGGTGAAATACCCTTAATATTACGATCATTTTTAACGCGAAATTGTTCCGAGTTTCAACAATGCTTTTCCGAAAATTTTCTCATGCCAAGAATTTTGAACACGCGATGCTTGAGGAATGAGTGTACTTAGAATGCCGGATCGGAAATTCACGACGATAAATCTCGACGACTCGGGATCGATTCTTATTGATCGATCTTAATGAACCACCCGGGGCACGATAAAGCCGAATTATCACCGTCGAGCAATGAGAAATTTTTCGCGAAAAAATCGTCAGCCTCCGGAAAAATTTCCAACGATTCGAGTCGCGATCCGCGCGTCGATCGAGAAAACCTGTACCGTTATCGAATCGCGTCGATTTCTTCGAATTTCGCGCGAAGAAGCACAAATGAAGAAACAAATCAACGGATGCCGGTGAACGAGTCCTCGCGAGATATATCATTCGAAGAATCGGCCATATGGCCGCTGTAAGTAAGTCAAATTAATTAAGTCCTCGTGCGTCTCGTTTTGCGACACACCTGGCAGACTCGTCTCGCGGTTTAGCGGATGCGTTCCTCCTCTCGAAGGGAAAAAAATTTTTCCGAAGCGTATAAAGCGATCGTCGATAGTCGTTAATTAATTGGCGAATGGCCACAGCCTCGCCCGTGCGATTATACACAGGCGAATATCGAGCGAAATGGGGGAATTTTGCAATACGCGTGGATAATTTATTGAAACGAGCGCGTCCAAAGATTACGGCACATCCGCCGAGGGTGTAGAACCAATTACGGTCAGCGTTCGAGGTCGAGATCGTGTTGTCACGACAGATCGAAAAACGCTCTCGTGATTTATGGAATTTCTTTCTTTCCGAGCTATATAAAACTAGCGGAGTCGTGAAGAGGTGGAAAAAATCGAACGATAACGGTAGACAAACAATTAACTTGCTAATTCTACTTCGAATCCATACACTTATCGCGTTCCCGCGAGATTTCCCGTCACGCTGTCGTATTAGAATGAAATATGGCAATTATAATGCCTTACGGTCCGTCTTGGAGAGCCCGGAGAGTGTCACGAGCTCGCGACACCTCCGCCCTCCCTCTCTCTACTGGTCGAGAGACGTTCACTCGAGTTTCCCATCGAGCCTATTCGTTCTGCAACAACTAGGAGAGTTCTAATTCAAATCGACGCTTGTAAATCATGAGAACGAGAACTCCGCGGATCGGAAAAAGTCGTGGCTTTTACTATTATTATTTTTAACAATTGTTCAATTAAGAAAAAAGTCTTAAAATATTCAGAATAATTCATTTGGACGAACAAAATATTTATTTCTATATTTTCCGTACATTTTGTATTAGGTATATTGTTTCCTGAACACGAACGAGCGAAGACGAACTGGGATAGCAGAGAGTGAGTCAGTGGCGCGAGGAGAGGCTTCCGCTTGACCAAAATGGGACAAAGGCATTCTTCGGTCCGATTTATGCAATCGGACGTTGAATCATCCACGAAAAGAGAGACAGAGAGAGAGAGAGAGAGTGAATGTCCACCTACACCGCCCACGCATCGAGCCCGTTAAAGAGAGACTCCCTCGGGGCTAATTGTTCCGATGATGGATGGCTCTTCCTCTCTCTCTCTCTCTCTCTCTCTCTCTCTCTCTCTCTCTCTCATTGTCCCCGCGATACGCGGATGTACCGGATCGAGTTCCACTCGCGTCAGCGAGAATTTATGTGCCCTGTCGAACGAATCGCGAGAGCAAAAGACAGTGGACAAACTGAAACAGCTATACTACCGAAGAAAATATAAGAGTTCCTGCTTTAATTAGTCCGCGCGAGTCGTTTCGAAAATCGCACGAACCCTCGTGAGCTATTAATTCGCCGAAGGACAATGGAGATATCATTTCGCAGCGCGAGGGAGATCACGCGCGTTCTCGGGCGCAATAATAATTTATTAACGTCCCACGCGGCGTAATGCGAGGCGTTATCTTGCATCCGCCCACGCGTTCTGCTACTCCGTTCGCGGCGAACACGACTACTTGGCACGTTACGGTGGCCCAGAGGGAGAGGGAAGAGCTCTCTTTGGGCGCGCACGCGGCAGCCGATCGTGTCAGCCGCAATTGTCATTTATCGTCCCGGCGATTTACGATTCCGTTTACACCAGCCGGCCCAGCGCGACGATAACGTGCAGCGTGTGACTCGGTGTTGACGCCATGGGG
>NCVS01000226.1:45703-75560 GCA_003055095.1 Goniozus legneri
CCAAGTTCGGGCGATTCATCAGGACGCGATCGCTCGTATATCCTTGAGAGACGACAGCTTAGGGACCCCGTCGCTACGGCACGCTTCGTACCGAACTCCACTCCGCTATCTGTCGCGAGGTTTCTTACCCCTTGCCGGTAAATCATTTTGTTGTATGGCTACCATTGTCACTTTATTGTTTTATTGTTTTTGGGGCGCATTTTCAATTATCGACCTTCTCGGTAAAATTTTATTGCAATTAGCGAAAGACTGATGTTCATTTCACTATTCGAGAAACAAACATATATATATATATATATATGTATATATAATCTCGAAAAGAGATGTGGCTTTCGCTTTACGATTTTCGACAGCTAGGGCTTAACGCCGAGTGATGTATTCGAACGAAAATCCAATGAATGGGGTTAGTGTGATTATAGGGTTCTCGCACCCCAACTGGAGAAGAATAAATTTGAACCTAATGGCCGTCGCTCAACAGGTCGCTGGTAGGGGGATTTGACAAAACGTAAGAATTAACCGAGAAATCCCGTGCGCGCTCACCGAGAGCAACAGGTTGCTAGACGAGCGCGCGCGCGTTGATGCGGTAATTGAAGCCTGCCGTGACGGTTGTCTCTCGCTGTCCCCTCGCGCGTTGTGCGTGCCTTGTAATTAAATTGCAATCGCGATCGTAAAAATGGATAGAAACTTCCAGCGGCTCCGGTGGAAATTGATCATGAAAATTCTTTCGTGGAATAGTTTTTTTTTTTTCGAAAATATCAATGTTAAAAAAGAAATTCACTTATGTTACCGCTCTAAAAATAAAACTCGGCGACTGCTCTCAATATTCACATTTGTATATATTGAAATAAATACACAAACCATAAAAAACAAACGAATCAAACTACAACTCAGTTTTACTTCTCTACTACCTCAACAATTTTTCAGTTACATCGAAATTGCGATAGCATTTCCTACAGTTTGTATGTAATACCTAACAGAGAAGCCGAATGAAATATCGCGAGATAATCCGCGAATGGTATTATACGAGCGGGCAGTCGTTAGGAGTCAATATCTCGCGATAGATCGATTTTGCGTCGATTGCCTTATCGGTGAAGGCTTGCGCTCGCATGCCCACCGTGCGCTATCTAGCAACGAATTAGCATTGAAACGGAAAATGGCGTCGAGTTATGTAGTACATGAATAACCGATGACGTCGCGAAATATCTCGCGGGCCCCCCTCGCGCGAGAAGTTCACCGAGGAAGACGCCGTAAAACCATCTCAGACTACAATAGATCGGTATATACCGAGGAATGAATTAAAATACATTACCGCGGAGTGATGCCTCCGCGAGCCGATACGTCGCGAATACAATGTTTTCGAAATGAGCCGTGCTATTGGCTATCCAGCGCTCGAACGATATCGATGTTTATGCCCTCGACGTTCCCGATCGATAGCCTATGAAACTAATTATTCTTACATGACTCTCCGATGGAACAATACGCGCGGAGTGAACGACTCTTATTCAATGACTCGTTTTTTCGCGCAATAAAGATGGAAGAAATTAACAGCCCGTAACGAAAGGATCGATAAATCCTTTCCGTGTGTATAAAAGAGGAAGAGAGAGAGGTTCCCCTTCGATCGTTTGGGATAATTTTATTCGCTCTAAATGCGAAATCGCGATAACAAAAACCAGGAGGGTATATCGGGGTAATAAAGAGGGGAGGAAGGAATCGCGAGCGAAGTACATTCGAGATGCGATTACGACGATATTAATTAAATTAATTGATCGTAAAGTTGGTTACGGTGAGAGTCGAGAGTCGGGAGACATTTCGGTTCTTTTTTTGCCTTCGTTTTCGTCGGGGGAAGAGAGCTCCACCTTGCTTCCCCGAAAATATAAATCGGTGACAATTACGGCGCGACTCGCGAGACGCGCTATAAAGCGAGCCTCCGCGTGCCGAGGGGAAAAAGGTATTGCCCGAGATACAGGACGCGATCCGAGAGATTCGACGAAACGAGCGCGTTATGACGCCCCAGAGTAACGATACGAGTCGCGCCGGACGAAGTTTGAGCTTTCGTAAGACGATCTTCTTTTCCCTTTTTTTTCTCCGAGAGCTTGTTTACTTTGAAGGTAATTGTTTAATTCGCTGCGGGGTTGCGTCAGGTCAAATGAATCTTTTTATGGATCGGAGAAAAAGGGTTAGCTTTCTCTTCTTTATGTCCGAGGTTCGTTAGAAGCAAAAATCCGACTGACGATATCTCGAACGAATGAAATCTCGGTTGTGAGTTTATTTTCTGGATTTCTGAATCCGAACCTTGTTTTATATTTTTTTTTCTCATTTCATTTTCAGTTCTACAATTTATTTTCTGCGCTTATTGCTAGATGTACTTTTCAACGAGTTATCGCTGAACTAATTAATTTTTCGAAACACAAAAATTTCGGTACAACTACTAGAGTATAAAATTACGAGTATTTCTTGAAGGTATGCCTCACGCCTGACGAACGCGGTCAAACCTCGTAGTATACTCTGACCCAGAATCGTGAATCACGTCGGTCACGTGAGATTCACCGCGCTAGCACGCGCACATTCTTATCCGTCTCGATCTTACGTGCACTCGCGCGTCTTGTGTTTCGAGAATATCGAGATGGGTATTCAGCTTCTTCTTATCTAGCGAATTGGAGATTCGTCCGACCAATGACGTCCTCCCAGTAAGACAAAAAGAGAGCCGACAACACGGATATTCGTAAAAGTTCGAGAGGTCATCGACCGACGAAAACCTCAGCGAAGAGTTCGCATACCCGCGGATTTATTCCTCTCGTTTCGGTTCCATAAAAGAGACTCGAAATCGTTATTTCACATCGGGCGTATTCCATTTCACACCTAACCACTCCATAAATACGTTAATATTGTATTTCGGATTAAAACCCGACTAGAGGGATTTTGGTTCGGTCGATTAACTTTTTTCGCTTGAATTCTTATTGAACCGCTAAATCTCTCGGGCAGTGAAACTCTTTTTATTTCGAGTCTATATTTATTGCCCCGACCCTCCACCCACGAGAGAGGCAATCTCAACGCGAGAAACGGCCCTGTACACGCCCACGCGGCCCGGGCTCGCAACCCCCGCGATGAGAACGACTCGGCGGGTATCGATAAGTCTCTCTTTCTCCCTCTTCTCATCGACCACGTCTTAATCGTCCCAAGACCCAACCCCTTCTCTTCCTTTCCTTTACACTCAACTATGATTCTCTCAAACACAATTTTGATTTGTCGATTATACCAATTCGATGCACTATCGAAATTTGGTTGAAAACATGTCTTTTGTGTACTGGAGTATCAAGGTTTATCAGAATAAAAATGAAAAAGAGTTTTATTCATATACTCTTAATGATATTGAATTATATATAAAACAACGTATGTATGTATTATGCTTCTGAAAGAAAGCTCAGGTCTATTTAACCCATCGTACTATTTGGGGGTCGATCGTAAACGAATTTTCCTGTGCAGAATCAATTTGTTCTCCCGTAATGGCACTCCGTACGATTTCGTCGTTATCGTCGATACGTCAATGCCCTATTATCTTCGTGGCCTTTTTACGTCATCGTTTCGCGAAATGCGAGCCGAGCAGTGACAGAGAGCATTGTACCCGAGACGTCGAAACGGGAATTCGTTCCTCCTCCGTACACCGACTGGGATATACACGGTATACACAAGCGGCAGATGCGCGATTGGCACGGCGAATCGTCGTTATTGTCTGACGAGTTCGATTAATCGACCGGTAATGGTGCAAGAGAAAAAAGACGAAGGAGAGAATCGGAGGGGTATTAAAGTACCTACGCGCGGGGAACTCCCTCGACGCAATAACAGTGCAAGTTCCGCCTGTGGGAACGCGGCCTTCGTGGATGCACTTAAAACTCTTCTCTCGACAATTCATCGATGTTTTTCGCGATCTCTCGATTCTCGAATTACCAGCGATAAAAGTACAGAGAGTGATAACCGAAAACGAAGGTCCATCCTTGAGTTTTATTTTCGGGATTAAAATCTTGCGAAAATCTTTTCCCACTGAGAAATCGCCTCCTGAATCAATCTCACGGAAATAAGCGCGGGTTGGTAACTCCTGACTCGTAAGTAGAAACCGAGACTCTTTTTACGATTTAACGAGAACTCGTTCGAGTCTCTTTTTCTTAGCACCGGCGTGCTTCGGCGCGTAAATATTTTTTCACGGATGAGAAAATAACGCGGGGGCACTTTGGCTTTATCGCCGGCCGGTCCTCGGGACCGTATTATTTAATTAACGAATTCACAATATCGTCGGCTGATTGACACCGGGACGATAAGCGTTATTGCGATTTTTGCGCGAACGAGTGTCGATACGGTGGTACGTGTCGAACGATATCGGCGCGTCGATAACTATAATACCGTATCGGGTTATACTGGGATGGGGAACCACTTAAGTCGAGAAAGATCTCGTCGAAACCTAATGGCTGCGACCTCAGCGCGTAATAGGCTCGTCGTTTTCCACGGTAGACGCACTAAACCGAGGATCAACGATTTCACCGTTTCTCGATCGCAAGTACAATAAATGCTTCTTTATTTTTCTCAAGATTGAAACTGTATCGATTTATTGAGTATTTATAATCAGTCACAACGTGAAACTTACTCATTATTTTTGCTTCGGCCGGTCAATTAATAATTATATTTTATACTACTTAAGAAAATGAAAGGGACACCAATCATTTTTAAAAGAACATAATTTAGTTAGGAATGATCGAATCAAATCGAACAAGTGATCATCTTAAAAAGGAAGATACAAGTTTTAAAGTAATCACTCGATCTATTGTATTTGTTCATTTTTAACCAAGGTACAGCCTCTTAAAAATGATAATGGTCGTCTCAATTTTTTTTGAGAAGTATATTTCAAAAAGAAAATGGTGATAAGAAAAATTAGTAACGAATTCGCAATTATTTTTCCAAAATTACTAGTTCCGATGGAATCTCGAGAATTTCGCCTGCGCGAAATGATGATCGACAGCACGGGCGTGGCCGAATAGAGCGGGACGCGATGGTTACGCGCTACCATTAGCATTTAAATCGCTTTTTAATTGCGAGAGCGGGAGAAACGGCAACATGGGGTGGATGAGTGAGCGGGGCACCGGAGGGCCAGGGCTCCGTCACTGGAGGGCCCCCGTGCAAAAGGAGGCGGAGGATCTCGAGTAGCGCGGACGAAAACCGGGCCCCCGGGACGCGATTATTTACGATCGGACGCGGGATATTAAGTACCGTGGGACAACGGCGAGGCCACGATATGTCTAATACGCGGGCCCCCATCTCCTCCGATAAATGCCACCCCTGCAAGAAGAAGACTGCAAGATGTACTCTCTCTCTCTCTCTCTCTCTCTCTCTCTCTCGTGTTGACGTCACGTCGCGTCCTTGATGACACCTTGCGAGAGAGATATTCGTATTCGATTCCGCTTGGCACGTGCCTCGATTTAACGGCACTCTCTCTGTCTTTCTGTCCAGCGATTTATTTTTCACGATTTTTCGAAGAATACCACCGTCGCGAAAAAAGGAGAAATTCAGTTATTTATAGGTTATTGTCAAATTTCTGTACACGCGTGTCTCTCCGTCCCGATGGATTTCTTCATTGACAGAACGTGGACAAAAAATCTCTATAAATCAGTGGCCAAAGTGGGAGATAAAATACGATTTAAGGAGATTTATCAATTTCATCGTGATCCGTCGAGATTTATTTTCACGTTGATTCTCTTCTCCTTTCTCTCTCTCTCTCTCTCTTTTTCTTCCATTACGCAGTCAACGAACTCGACTTTTTACACGCGACTCGTATCGATTAATCGAAAGTCTGTAGACGAAACGAATATTGTTCGAGCCTCGCGTGTCGAAGTCGCGCTCGCTCGTTCAAAAATCAAGCTCGCGTTTCGTTCCACGGGCGTATTTTTCCTCGTGGAAATCCCACTCGACGAGGAGAAAAAACACGGGCGAACCCATATCCAGTCAGCATTTTGTAACGTATATCTGCACCGATGGTTGATTTATGTCGGGCACGACTCGTGCGTGTAGCGCGAAGAAATTCTCTCCTTTTTTTGCCTCCTGCGCTCGCCTACGAGTTAATCTCGGCGCGTACTCTCGGTATCGAGATCACCTCGCGAATATCGCAATCGATTTGATTAATCGTCGGAGGACGTCGACTTGGATCGAAATTTGTCAATCTTTCCAGTTTTTATTCCTCTGAGACTTCTCGAAGCTGAATTATTCGAAGTATTGGAATTTTCGAATTGTAAAAGTACGAGTGAAATTTTAGCTATCGAAATTAGAAGTTGATTATCAACGATAATTATACATCAAGTCTCGCCCTCATGATTACTAGTATACTATGTAGTACAACCTCTTTGTGCTACAGATAATCACGTCTTTAAAATTAAGATTTTTGACCAATCGATGGTGGCGCTCTCCACAGAGGTGTCGCCTCCACACGGTCTCTTTCGTCATAAATAAAGATAAAAATTGTTCAATCTCTAAAAATCTACTTATGATAGTATACTGGTAATCATGAGGGCGAGACTTGATGTATAATAAAACGATCAAACGAACTTACCTGTACGTGAAGTTCGATCGTTATTATACGATAGTCTCGCCCGAAATGATTACAATCCCCACCCAATCACAATTACAATTACAATTACAATTACAATTACACCCTTCACAAAAGTTCCCGAGGGACTTCTAAGAATTCCCTTCCCATTATACATGAACAATTTTTGGCAGCTTTCAACGTTATGACGAAAGAGACCGTGTGGAGGCGACACCTCTGTGGAGAGCGCCACCACCGATTGGTCAAAAATCTTAACTCTAAAGACGTGATTATCTGTAGCACAAAGAGGTTGTACTACATAGTATACTAGTAATCATTTCGGGCGAGACTATCGTATAATAACGATCGAACTTCACGTACAGGTAAGTTCGTTTGATCGTTTTATTTGATTGGTTAGTTCTGGTCCAACCTTCTTGACGACCCGTGACATTTTCGTACCGATGGAATACAAAAATTGTAGAGGGAAAAAATTAATTCGTGGAATCTATGCTAGACACGATTCCAATTACCGCACTCTGGTTTTTCGCGACGGGCGTGTGCGCGCTTACAACGCTATTGACTCGTTTATACATAAATATCGAATCATAATTGAGAAAGACCTTCCCGTAGACGCTTACGAGCAGCTCGTTCGTTCCTTGTACTTTTTCCCCCTTGAGTTTCTCTAATTGATAGCTAATAACCAAACCGTTCTCGTGTCTCCTTATCACCGCCTCTATTATCCATTCTCCGGTAACGATTTCCTACCCGATCGCTTTCACCCCGCGACATTCTTCGCGATAAATACGTCGCGCAAAAACCAACCGGAGTTATTCCAATTTTTGCTCTCTCGATTTTATTACCGCGTATCGAGAGTAAGGGTGACTCGTGGGTACTGAAATGGACGGCTTTATATTCGATTATCGTGTCTTCGGCAATTCCGAGCTAGTCGCGCGAAAAATTACTCGTTCCGATAGAATAATCGTAAACACAGGCTTCACTTAGCGTAAAGTCGAAGCGAGAGGGAGTCTTTATCGGCTCTCGCAATAAAGACGATATATCGCTGCGTCACGAGATATCAATATTGCGAGTTCTGGAGGCTCGTTCGCGCGCGAGTTTCGCGAGATAATCGCCGGCGTATAGGCTCCTTATGGGAACAATTCGATTAAGCAATCGTCGATCGATCTCCCTCGCCTCCTCGATGAGGCAAGAACTCTTAATTGGAAACCCCAACGTCACCGGATAAATGACACGAATCGAGAGAATTCAGTCGCGATTTTCACAAGTACGGCTAATTTTTATATAAACTGTAAAACTATAGTTCACAAATAAATACCTACAACTCAGAAATTGTACATATTCCGTTAAAAAATCGATCGAATTTTTTATTCGAGGACAGAACATTTTTATTCCTAGCTAGGACTCTCAAACTGTGTCATTGCACGGAAAAAATTGGCAGTTTGGAATATTTCAATTAATCTCGTTACCCGACGAGAAAGAAGACCACGACCAGCCTGGCCAGATCCCAGCCAGCGTAGATTACGCGAACCGTTAACGATACACGATTATTCATTACGCTATATCAACATGTAATTATACGGCAATAGAATCTTTTCTCGGAACCGCGAAGATTTTCTTTTCTAATCACCGGCGTCGCTCGTCGGTACTCGCGACACAAGAGGGAGAGAGAGGGAGAGAGCCGGATGAAAAAGAGGCAGAAAAAGAGATATAAATAGTCGCGCGGGTATCTCGTTACGAGGAGCGCCAATCGCCGGATCCAGCGAGCTCGCGGGACCTGCATATGGTAATCCGGAAATTCGCTATTATCAATCAGGCGCCAGTCCGGGAGGAGTGAGATCGTACCGTGGCGCCTCGAGGCCGAGCTCTACCCAGAGTGTACCGGACCGAACGAAACAGCTGATTATATCCGCTCGTAATCACGAGTCGCGATCGAGCCGACTATATTCCTCTCGTATCGTACGTTTCTCGTCAACCATATTGGATCCAGTTCCGCACGCATCTTCTTGTACTTGCACGTCGATCTTCCGTTATCGCCGTTAATACGTGTTTGAGCTAGATATTATCCTGGGCTGCTTTTACTCGGAAGATTAATTACCAGGCTTCGAACGTAACATTGTGAGGTGCGACGAGTTACTTTTTTCGTTGACAAAAATGGCTTTTAGTGTTTACATAAAATTTATGTATAAACATACTTGTCATTACCCAAGAATTTATTAAAAATTGCGATGTCATTTCGATTAATTAACTAATCGAGTCATCTAGCTCACGATACTCTCACAAAATATTACCAGAAATTATAATGGTACCTGTTTCGTAGTTTCATCTGAAATTCCCAAAATACCGAAATCGCTATCGATGTAAAAAATGGAAGTCTTTCGATTCCTCTTCGAGTTGTTATAAACATCGCGCGCGCCGCGCGGCACCGGTGTATACACCTGTTCCTCTGGTGGTTTCGCAATACGCGCACCGGGCGGCTCGGCCGACGCACGTGCGTGCGATGCCGTAACGCGTTCGCTCGCGCGCGTGCACATATCGCGAATAATCGTTGGCGAGGGGAGAAAAAAAGCCGCGTACAACACTCGCCGTCTTCCCTCATTTCGTTCGACGAGTAAATCGTTACACGCGCGAGCCGATCCGCGCTTTTTGCAACGAGCGCGACGTTATCTCAAATTAAATCGGCAGTCGCTCGTGGAAAGCGAAATTCGAATTTTTCCTCTTCTGCTTTCGTTGCGATGCGTGGAGCGAGACTTTTCATGGAGAGAGAAAGGTAGGCGCTTCTCTCAAGCGAGATAGAGAGAAAGATCTTGCCATATATCGAACGAGCGAATCCCAGAATGCGATTTCCTGGTTATACGCGAGCGGGGAATTTATCGCTCGACGCGAGATAAACCTCCGAGCGCGCGCGGACCGAGCGAGCTATGATTTTTGATAGGATCGAGGTATTTCATGCGGACGAGAGCAGCCTCGTCGTTAAGAGTGGAAACAGCAGCAGTTCATAATCGGACGAGCGTTAATAAACAACGGGGATCCATTATAGGGAACACCTTACCTGGGTGCACAATGATCTTAATGCAGCCAACGCTCTCTTTCTCTCTCATTCTATTTCTCTCTGTCTCTCTCTCTCTTTCTCTCTCTCTCTCTCTCCCTCCCTCTCGAATACTGTCTTGCACGTGGACGCGAGTGTAACACGAGAACTCGCGTTACAGAGGAAAGACCGGCCGTGTCGTAACACACGAGCGCCATGCAAGGGCATGTATGGTAGTTTGCGCACCTTATGCTCTCGCGTACGTACACATATAGATATAAATATACCCCGCAAACATCCCAGTCCGTTGCATACCGGGTAAGACCTGAATCCTGGCCGAGATCGGATCGATTAATCAGCGCCGTGTGTCGGTAAGCGATCCTCGCAATTACCCGATCGCTTACGCTAATCTCGGGGGACGATCGGGAAACGAGTGTCGCGCCTGATTTTTCGACGCGGAAAAACTCGAGCCGGTTAAACTTTGGTACCCGCGTCGATAGTTGCGTTATTGCAACTTGCGAATCGATTACGAAGTCGCCTCCTCTCAATCTGGATATCAATTTCGTGAAATTCAGATAATTTGAATCTTATGAAAATGATTTGAAATTGCATAAATATACCGAGTTAATTGGGCAATGATGCTCCATTATTATCGAAATGAAAAATCTTTTTCCAAAATGCACAAATTCGGGACAAAGAGTTTTAGCTTACAGAAAACAAATCTTTCGAGTGTTAAACGGTAGTATCGAGTTTCGAGTCTGGCTTTCAAATACACCCGTTAGGGCGCCGATACTCGAGTTAGGTGCCTACCTGTCCAGGGCCCCTTCTAGCGGTCCTTGTGAAAAAAGGGTCAATAGACACCGCGATTGGAGCCGAACTCCTACTGCTCGTTGACGTTCGGAAAAACAAAAAAGAAACCAGGAATTGAGAAAAAAAATTTAATCGAGAGTTTTTCACGCAACTCTCGCTCTCGTGCTTGCGCCAGAGCGGAGAAGGTGGAGGAGGAAGATCCGTTCGGAGATGACACGACGCGATAATCCGCGACTGTGGGAAAGACGAAAAAACCGAGAGAGAACGGTACGCTCCTGCACGGCATTATCGGAATCCAAAAATAAAACGATATTCATGAGTTACGTAAGCCGAAGGCGTCGGTGTATGGGAAATTTCGGCTGGTCGAGGTGAAACATTGAGAGGTGTGTTAGAGCGAGAGAGAGAAAGAGTAGAGGGAGGGGGCAGAAAGAGAAAGGGCACCGATCAGTCTGCCGCTATTATCCGCTAGATCGTCCTCACGGTATCGTGTATTTTCTCCAGACTCTGCATTAAAATATATGCGCGATTTGTGATCGTCCGGTGAATAAGAGATAGAGAGAGCAAAAAACGAAAGATACGTATGCAAATAGGAACGATGGGAGAAAAATATAGTTGTTTACAGTGCCATCGGTCCTGCCGTGTTCCTATCGCTGACTCGACAACCATTACACTCGTCCCGGATTAATTGGAATCTCGATTCTACCAATATAATCGATTGGAATAAATCTCTTCGGCGCACCCACCACGCGGGAAAAAACCTCTGAAACGCTTATCATCGGTATTTCGTTTTATCTAGAGTTGATGAAATTTTTATCCGAGTTGAACTCATTCCGCGAGAAGAAGAGACTTGCAAATAAGACTTATTTTTATATTTTTGAGAATCTGGGCACAAACACCGTAAGCTAGGAGTGAGGAACCATTTAAATAGAGAGAGACACGTAACGAACATTGATTAAATATACAGCGATCGAGTACTGTAACGCAAAAAGATGAGGTGAAAGAGAAAAAGTGGGAGTAGAGAAAATAAGAACAAGGGTGCGATGACTCTGTAAGGTGAAGGACCGGGCGAGAGGAGAAATCGGTCGAGGGGGAGGCTTCGGGATCGGAGAGATGCGTTGTGGACCCTTGAGGAAGTAGTAAAAGAAGTTTATTGGACGCCTTAATGACGTAATGGACGCGGCGAGAGAAAGAGAGAAAGAGCTCGGTGGTGTCTCCCAAGGGCGATACGTGGAACCGGCTCGGACGCGTTATAATAAGGGCGGATCGACGTCGTAAAGTCGGCAAAATCATTAAATTCGTCGCTCCCACACGATGAAACGTCGTCGCGCCGAAATTAACGGTCCTCGCGATGCATCGAGAAAGCGAGAGAAAGAAAGCAAGAGAGAGAGGGAGAGAGAGAGAGAGAAAAGAGAGAGAAAGATACAGGGAAAAAGTGAGAGAGAGAGAGAGAGAGAGAGAGAGAGGACTATTATCTTTGCGATGCGACCGAGAAAATAGTTTCTTTTTTCCTCACCTCCTT
Organism: Goniozus legneri; assembly: GCA_003055095.1. Lineage (NCBI taxonomy): Eukaryota > Metazoa > Arthropoda > Insecta > Hymenoptera > Bethylidae > Goniozus > Goniozus legneri. The sequence continues at coordinate 57,641 of NCVS01000226.1, forward strand.
TTATTACCTCGCCACGTTCACACTCCCCATACACGGTTATATTCATAACTCGGAAAAAACGATTTTACGATTTTTGTAAAACACCTCGTAAAAGGGACGATCCCGAGTGTGTACGGATCGGCGGGTTCGTTGGCGAGCGTTTACGGGTACGATGAGCGATTACTCGCTTCGTTTATGACGTACACGCATATACACGCGGTGGGAGCTCATTTCTGTACACACAGAGTATCTCGGTAAGGTCCTCGGATACTCGCGGCATCGATACGTTTACAGCCCTACGCGAATTCTGGACGGGAACTTCCGCGTCTCTCTTGTCGGGAGGGCCGTAGGGGGGCGGAGGGGGCGGACGCAACAATGCGCCAAAATTTATGTAACGAGAGATCGTTAAAGGCCTTTACGAGCGAAAACGTAACGGGACAGGCGGCGTCGGCGCGCTCGCGCACCGAAAGCGGAGGCTTTCTAACGCCCGAGTACGCCTTTCGTCCGAATTCTGCCCTTAAATAATCTGGATTCGAAAAATTTAATCGATTCCTTGTTCGAATTTGTATTTCTTCTCGATCGTTCGTATATAAAAACCAACTTTCCGAAAACCGTGCAAACTTTTTGATTGGAAAACCCACGCGATTTCTCCTCAACGAAAAACCGTAAAACTCCCCTTGCAATTAAAATATCACCAGCAGATACAATCGGCGCGTACGCGCTCCTTCGATTTACGAAATTGATTTCGACATCGATCCCGCGAGATACGAATTGGCATTTAACACGGTGAATTTCGCCTCGCGAGTAGTCGACGCGTGGAGGATCATTTATCTTGCGGGAGCCGATCTCGGTGGGGCGAAAATTCACGAGGGACTGAATTTTCGAGCGAGAGGGAGCGAGACTCATCGGCGGATGAGAAAATTCTTCCTTTGACTCCTCCGGCGCCTTTCACCGGTGACTGACGAGTAGACAGTTCGACAAAAGCCTCGGACCGACCATCTCCTCGTCGTCGGGACGATTCCGTCGAATCCCCGTCGCTCGTAATTCCTCGCTCACCTCCGGGCACGCATGATCGCGATAACTCGAGCACGCGATTCGCGATTATTTTTGCCGAATTTCACCGAAACCGACAAGAAAATCGTCCCTCGAAGCGTACCGATCTCAAAATCCGAGCAATTTTGACGAATTATCGTTTTATATCGTCTCGAGAAAAGATGGCGCACGCGATGCTCCGCGACGATTTATCGAATCAATTTTTATACAAGGATCTATCGAGTGTTGCATCCTTCCGGTCGGCTCCCTCCTCTCGCGTTAAATTATCTCGTTTACGGAGCCGAACGTCCGTTCCATTCGCGTATAGAAGGCTCGAGGTTCATATCGCAATTTACATACGAGATTGCGCCCGAAGATTGCCACGTCGGTAGGAATCATCGATCTCGTTGTGTAATGACCGACGAGTGTACCCGAAACAAGATAACAAAAACGCTCTTGAGAGACTCAACAAGAGTTGATTTGCTCAAAACTGTCAGGAATCTTAGAAAGTCAAACTTCGGACAAAAAATTGGACAATCGAGAATCGATTTCGAAAATCGGCAGTCGAAGAGAGTCGATTGGGTCTGAAGTTGTACCTCTTGGAATTTAACGCTGAAGTATCGAGGAGGATCATAAATTTGTGGAATGTATTACTTCAACAAAATTTAGCTGTATGAAAAATAAATCGTGAAAAAACACATATTTTATGTTGCATATTTTAATTATAATTAATAGTAATTTATTTATCGATGCTAATTTTGTCGAGCAATTTGCTCACTCGCTCAAACTATTCTGTTGGACCAAAGATTACGACAAAGTACAAAACCAAAAACAGCGATCACTCGGCGGGAACCGAGTCGAATCTAAGATACGAGATGCAATAACGGTTTCACGAGGGGGTCCTCGGTGGCGAGAGGGGGTCGGAGCGAGATAGAGAGACTAGCCGGGGGCTCGATCGGAGCAGCGGTTTCTTTCGCGAGAGCGCAATGGATTTACGAGCGGGGCGAGTCTCGGTACGTGAGCCCGCCGAGAGAGAGAGAGAGAGAGTTGCGTCAGTCCTGTACGTGTGCGCGTCGACGCGCCGGCAGCGGCAGGTTGCCGTAGTTATATACCCACACCGAGTTTTCTCTCTCTTTCCTCGCTCGCTCGTCTATTCGAGTAGACGGTAGGCAAGTGGCCTTACAAGGACGTGCCCGAGCGACAAGCCCCTCTCGCCGTGTTCCTCTTTGAGCTAGCCAAGAAAGAGCGAGAGAGGAGAGAGATTTGCATGAGCGCGCATGCGCGGCACGTGCACAATTTCCCCCTTCTCCTCCATCTATCTCTCTTTCTCTCTCAACCCCGCGTTCCGCGTATACGCGATTCTCCGCGGCGCGAGATCAGCACGTGCTGTTCTTATACGGAAAATCCTCCTACCTGTACACACGATGGATTCGTTTCCGTGTAATCGATCGCCACCGTCAATGAGGATTCTTACCGCAGCCCTCGTTGATTCGTACCCAGCTAGTACGATTTTCTCGTCGACCATCGGTACTCTCTAAATGACGTTCCGCGAGACAGTTTTTGAATTTGCGTAGTATAATTGTTACTAAAGAAACGGTGTAGATAAAATAGAGTAGAGCTCGAAAGTATTTTGACAAATATTATTTTTGAGTTAACTTCGTATAAAATTCGATACCGTGATTTCAATTCGGCCCCGATCGTGACCGGATGTAGCGGCATCACGGAAGGTTCGGTTTTTGTCGCGGGTCATCGCGGCTCGTTTCCGGTCGCGATCCGCGCGCATCACCGCAGAACCTCGAGGTACTCATATATACGTTTCGCTCGGCCGTTACACGGAGTCCCGGGTACGCCTCACTGACGACGCTGATCGCGCGACGCATTTTTCTCTTCCTACTCTTTTTTACTCAGGAGGAAGATCAAGAGAGACAGAAATCACGTCGGATAATTTGCGTCGCGCACTGCGGACGGAATTCAGGGAGAAAGAGAAAGAGAAAGAGAGAGAGAGAGAGAGAGAGAGAGAGAGCCACGCTCCGTTAGGAACGATTTCCGGTGGACGCCACACGATGCCATCGATGCCACCGCTTTTTTTACGATCGATAAAGGAATTTATTAATGACAGAGGCTCGAAATCAATTAACCGGCTCTCGATTCGAGAGGCGAGAGCGACAAACGGCGCGATTTTCCACTGAATGCCCGATCGTTCTGAATTTGGTAGGAAAACGACGTCGCGAGTTATTAGAGGCGCGGCGCGCCGGCTTTGCGAGTATCGCGGCGCGAACTAGCTCGGACACAGTCGCCTATCGAGGAGGCAATAACCATAAAACCTATTCGGCCAAACGCGCACAAAACCGTATTTACATTGGGCTCGCGAGCTCGGCGCACGGAAAAAGCGAATAAAACTCGCCCGTAAAAAATTTATCCGCCGGTCTTCGATCGAGAACGTAAAAAATTCGATATCTCTCGGGGTTTCTCTTACTCGGTTCCTCTCGACTAGGATTCGGAGCTGCGTAGCCTTTTTACGATCTCGTCCCTCCGTTCCGCTCGAGATGCTCGATCGAGGAAATCCCTGAAACTCGCTCGAAAATTTACCGGGAGTGAGCCGATCGGGGGCGTTTCTCGGATCTCGGAGTTTAAATCGCACGCGTTTTATACGCGCTGAGGGTTTGCCCACTCGGATGCGCGGCCGGGGCGATCGCTCAAAATCGCATTTAACCGGTAATGGTCAATGGGGGCTCGGTCCGTGATTAGAGGGCATTACCTTTACCGGGAGCGTCGACGTCGAGTGGCCACCCACCAACCTCAATCAACCGCGGACCGGGAGCGGCCCCCCTTTCCCTCCTCCCTCCCACCTCGGACGATCCTCCCGCGATCGCCACGGTCCGTTATACATCGGGTGCTTCGAAACCGGAGCTCGAGATTATCTTCCTCTCGATTCTTACTTTCGAACAAGATCGCCGCAGTTGTTATCGAGCGAATACGTATTACAGTGAAAGCTGTGCTTCTATTGGAATTATCGTCGAGCGTCGTTGTGTTAACAAGTTCCTACTTTTTAAAATTAAAATAGCGCTTACCTGCACGCTCAACTCAATATGACCATACAATGCATATGACAGTATGTATGAATATAAATCGGGGTGTTCTCGAAATTTGGCGAACATCAACCGAACGCGAAAGCATTTATTTTTTTGCTCGAATTATCCCAGAAAACGGAACGAGAGCAAAAGGAGAGATCTCGCGAGGTCGAAAGAAGCGAAACCCGGCGATAAAGGGCCGAAGGTAATGGCGGATGAAGACGCGGCACGCAAATGCACAATGGATCGCGTGCGAGTTGTTCTCTCTCCCTTACCTATCCTCGTTCGCGCGCATTAGCCGCGTGTGTAGGTGAGCCTTACGAGAGGCAATCACCGGCCCCTCGGGGCCCCCATATGCGGGGGCCCATGCGCGCATCGCAGGTGGTGAACCCGCGCGAAATTGAAATTGATTCCGCATCGGTAATAACCAGCTCCCTCACTGCAGCCCCCGAGGACGGCTGTATATAACCGAGCTCGGCACCGCACGCTCCGTACCGAGCGGGCTCTCGCTCGAGACTAGTTTTTCCCTTTTTTTTCTCAATCCTGCTCATACGCATTCACGATCCGGTAGAAAAATATCGGACTTTTAATTGCCGCGCTTTCGATTATTTTTTTTCGTCTTTCCGCTCGTGTTTCATAGTCGGATGAAAAAACAAGTGGAATCGTGATGAAATTCGATCGTTGACCGGGGCACGATTTCTCGGGAACTGAACTTTTCCCTCGACGAAGGAAATTCAATTTTACGCTCGAAAAACAACCGCGTGCGTTGGAACTCTCTCTCTCTCTCTCTCTCTCTCTCTCTCTCTCTCTTCTCGCTATCTTGTGGTAGACTATCATCCGGCGGTACCGAGGACGCTGGCGCATCCCGCTCGGCCATTAACTTCGAGATGTTCGATTTACGGTCGAGTTTCTCCGCGCGTTTGGATTTTACGCGCGCAAACACAATGCCCGCCCACGCCCCCGCGGACTATTATATTTATTCGCCGTTTCGTCGCGCGAGCCCGAACGCATCGCTTTTACGCATACTCGAGAAAGTGTACGGGGTGTTCTGGAACTCTTCGAGTCAAAAAATTTGTAATTTTCAAGATAGCTTCTCGTACTTTGTCATTGTTGAATTTGATCAATTTCACAAATTTAAATACAAACAAAAGAAAAACAGAATGCCCCAATGTTTATAAGTTGGTTCTTTCTTTATTCGAATATATTTCTGATCACCCCGTATGCCCATACAGTAAATTTTTGTATCAAGAGCGCAACTTTACCTACCGCGGTCGTAAAATTGGTCGCGCGGCGTCTTTCTTTTCGCGGCACAAGCGAGAAACTCTGCGCGCGCATCGCGGGCCCGCACAAAGCGCGGCTACAAATTTTCGCACCGCTACACGAGCCGAGTCCATTGTGTTTACATTGTATATCATTCGACGATTTATGCACGCCGAAACTCCGTGATTCACGGCTCGCGTCACTTTTGTTTTCGCGGTTATTGATTATTCAACGAACGAAATTCGAGAAAATTTCTCCCTTGGCTGGATTGAAAATTGACGACTCTGTGATCGTACGTAGGTATTGCGAACTTATCCAAGTGCAGCAAATCCCTTCACTGTGCATACCCATGGTTCCTTTGCTAGCTCAATCTCGTCTGACGTACTTTGATATTCAGATTATAAAAACGAGTAAACAAAGATTTCACAAATAATATAACGGTCTAGTAGAACGTTACTATAAAAAAGGGTTTTTGATGAAAATAAAAAATGTTAACAATATTAATAATAATTTTTTCGAAATGCGTTGTTATTGATCCGACGATCGATCGAAATCGCCGGGCGTAATCCCGAGGGGAAAGGTACGAGGATTAACGTCATCGAGTGTTGGTACTCGGCGTATGATAACGCGTCCCGAAATATCCCTGGAGCCGATCAACTCCGTAATCGAAACTGGCGGCTTGTGATTTGGATATCACCGGTGCCATCCTCGCGTCAAAACGAGACCCTGGAATTCCTCGGCGCGTTTACAGTTATACCAAGAAACGCGTTATCGGTATCTTCGGAGATATAAACGCGGCGCCGGGGAATCCACGAAAATTGCGATATCGCGCTTCTGCTCGACGCTCGGAGTCTCCCGAGGTTGAAAGGAAATCGATAAAATTGATCCAATCAATGATTCAGTACGTAAGCGAGACACTCTCTTGAAATTAGAGTTAAAATTTTTCACATTTTATCATTTTTCACTTTTCAACATTCTTAGCTGTCAAAACACACTTGCTGGTATAGTAAATCAAACACTAAAATACTAATTAGTTCAAATTCAGTATCAAATTTAGTATTGTATATACATATATAACTCAAGACAAGTACATCGATTGTTAATTTTCAACTCGCAGCTGAATCATCCTGTACGCGATATTTTTTCTCAGCGTTGATCGTAGCCTCGCGGTAGGAACTCGTTCTCCACCTGTGTGCGGCTTTCCTCGAAAGAGCGAATAGCGCGGGGAAGGAAGAAAAGAAGATCCAGCGAGCACCGATGGAATCCCATCGACGATAGGAAGAAGGGAGAGAGAGAGAGAGAGAGAGGGGAGACGGGCTCGTTTCAATTTTTTGCGGGTGGCTCGTGGCGGCGGCGGGTATGCGGGCACACCTACGTCAAATCGCGAAATACATTTATTCATGGCAGCGAGAAAGAGAGAGAGCGGAAGAAGAGTAGAAGGGTGTAAGTATTGTATTCTCGTTCCACGTTCCACGACCCGGTAGACAATGCACGGGGGCGTACTCGCCATTATTTTCGTCGTACCACAAGACATTCGTGGGTAACCGACGTTCCGGATCGCGAGACTATTCGCGACTCGTTTTCATCTTTTTTTCATCCTCTCTCTCTCTCTCTCTCTCTCTCTCTCTCTCTCCCTCTCTCACCGCGCCAAAATACGTCAATTACAAACACTCCTGAGGCGTCCTCGTGGGTGCGCTCACCCACGATTTTAGAAATTTACTATTTTTATTACCGGTGTATTATATTCAAATCGATTTTTTGGATTTTCCCAAAGAAAACGAGTGGGACGGTGAAAAGAAGTCGCGTACGCGACTCTTCATCCGAACTGGAACGAGAGAAAAAAATTGAGAAGAGAGAAGAGACGGAGAGAAGAACGCGAGCAGAGAAACGTCGGTGGTGGATCGACGCGCGCGCGCTCTCCTTCTATCTCCCCGCGCAATACGATCGATGCTCGGGACGTTTAATTGGCAATTATTTGTTGAGGCAGCGAGACCGACACCATAAAGCATTGTAAATCGACGACGAATAAATCCTCCCTTCACCGATCCCTGAATCCTTCTCGCTCGGGACGGCAGGAAAAAATATATACACGTTGCGTGTGGATCACCTTCTCCCTCTCTCTCTCTCTCTCTCTCTCTCTCTTCTCTCTCCTACATCATCCTCCCAGTAAGAGAGAGGACGAGAGAAGGACCATTGTGCGATTCGTCGCGCGCGCGAAGGGAAATTGCGAGGGACAGGAGTAAGTAATTCGATCCACGTCGGAATTCTCGATGTGACGTTATTCCCCCGAGGAGACAGAGCTCGAAACTCGAACGTGCTCTCGAAAATTCGTGTAACTCGTTAGGGAGCGAAATCTTGTGAACGTGCGAAAAGGTGAAGACAGGGAGAATAACGGAGAAACAAAAATGTATACACAAAACCCGAACAAAATGACTAAGGAACCAAACACGTTTGAAAAAAAACCGATAAAATTTTTTGGCATAAATTTTTAAACGAAGAAAGAGAGAGAGGTGGACGAATAAAAGCGAGCTAGCTCGGAATACGAGAAAACGATTAATTTAATTGGCGAACGGTCGACGAGCGCGTTAAAACGGAGGACAAACGCCCATTAATCCCACCGGAGCGCACGCGGCGCTGTAAGAAACGTCACCGGGTGCGCTTTTGAACGTGAGGTAGGTCGCGGTTAGCTCGCTGCGCGCCGTTTGATGCTGCGGTAGGTAAACGTTCCGAGCGAACTCGAGCGCGGAAAGTACCGGGCGAGAGAGCGCTAATTGTGAACGAGGAGACCCCATTCGCGGTTGTAATTATCGTTCAGCCGATCGACCCGATCTGCTCGTCGAACCTGCGTGAAATGAGACGAGACTACCTAAGGGGAGGCAAAGACGTCCGAGAGAGTTCGATTCGATAAAATCGATCGAACATGGCCGGTAAACAACGTTTTCTCTCCTCTTCCAATAGAAGCACCTTGTTAAAATATAGTGGCGTGTTTTCTGCAGAAATTAATTTTCATCTTTACTGCAATTATTAAAAGAAGTTTTAACAGTGATTCATTTGATTTAACGAAATATTTATTTAGCCCTTTTAACAAATTTCAATTCCCATTGTACGATATTTAAAAACTTCGCTTTCCCAATATTGAGACATCGATAAAAATTTTTATAATTATCCATTTTTCTAGAACGCAGAGTAATCGAACTATTGCGATCGATCATTGCGATAGATCAATAAGGTCGATTGTGATTGTCGGGGATAAAAAAGAAAAGGAGAACGAACGGGTCGAACTGTCGCTTTCGATTATTATTAAAGCAGCGATACGAGAGGAAATAACCAAGCGCGTTATTTCTGGCGAGTTCGAGTTATACGAGCTCTCGTCGAAATGTTTTTCCCCTCGCGATTTTTTCCTTGTCATTCCGAACGGGTCGCGCGCGTTCGCAGAATAGCGCGAAGCTGGAAACGCACGAGATCGTATATGACCTTCGAATTCCATGGAACACCTTCCAGGTCGGCTCACAGGCCTTACCTACCGCGCGACAAGGCTTTTTCCCTTATTCGAGTCTCTCTCTCCCGCTCCCTCTTTCTTATCTCGCTCGCTCGTTCTCTCTCTCTCTTTCGCTCCTCCGCAAGCTCCCCCACCTTCCTCGTAAACGCGAAGTCGTCTTTATTCCGCGGACAGTGCGATCGATCGATCGGCACCGATCGATACACGTCCGGCGATTTTACGAGCTCTCGCGCGAGAGCGGAAAAACGCTCACGGCGTCGTTGAGAAGAAAATCGCGAGAGTCGGCCGGTGCCGATCGCGCTCTGAATTAATTGAGAGGTGAAAGAAGCGAAACGATCCCCGCGCCACGTGAGATACGAGTCCGTGAAAGGATTCCGCGACGAGGGCGTACGCGAGGCTTTATTTTTCGACCCCTCGATGTCCTTTTTCCCGCGCGAGCCTCGAACCTTTCGATGTAGGCGCGCGCAAGGATGTTTTATAGATCCGCCGAACGACTCGCGCCATTTTTGGCGAACCTTCTCGGGAAGACTCGTCGATCCTTTATCGCCTTACGTTGACAAATTCCTCCTCGCCGATCTTTTTCGAGCTCTCTTCGGGAAAACTTCTTCGCTGACTGTTCAAGCAAAGAAATCTCTTCTAGCGGAATTTTATTGTTTGGGCGAAACTGGGCTCGGGCTCGAGGCCGTAATTGAATGGGCGATCGCGAGCCGTTCCTCGCGCGAGCGAGAGAGACCCTGTCGTGTCCTTATAGCCTCTAATTGAAGTGTACGGGGCCGCAAGACCGCACCGTCCAAATACAGAACTCGCTCCCGACGTAGGCGGTCGAGAGCTCGCTCTCCACGCGACGCGTCTCGCAGATGACGTCGCTTCCGAATCGATTAACTTTATGAAAATTTTATCGATTGGCTTTAATCGAAATTGCCCGCAAAAAATTTTTGGCGATGGGAAATGTTCGACTTGACGAGCGATTCGATGAAATATATTGGATCAGCGAGATCGGTTCAAAATTGATGTACTTGATTGTAATTTGAATATATATTATTTACGTATTTTCGAGCTAAATAATAACTTGGATGGAAGATCGAAACACTTAAAGTAAGTTTATCTGATTTGATCAATCAAGCAATCGAATTATTGCAATTTTATGCGATTCGAAAGTTTTAATTGGTTTAATCTCTCGACGACGGTCTAATTCAAATTTACTGCGAAATTCGCAAAATCTAATTTACTGTAATTAAAAAAATTTTCACTGAATTAACCAAATTCGATAAGACCAAGTTCTCATTGTAAATATCTGAAATAAATATCACGTACATCTAACAAATTTTTATTTTCGGTATAAGTCCTAAATGATGAATCGTCCTCGATCGCGTCTCGCGTCCGCCTAGCGGGGCGTGCGGCTCGCGCGAGTCGCAAAAATCGCAATCTCCTCTTTCTCCATTGATCGATCGTAGACCTCGGTTCGTGTCGCGCATCTCGGATAGCCAACCTCGAAAAACTCATCGAATTTATGAATCCTGCGGGAGGTCGGATTTTCGCGGAGATATAAATTTTTACAGCCCCGATTCGCGAGGAACGAAAAAGGTTAATAGCCGCGAGAGGTCAGTATCGAGAGACGTGACCGTTTTAAACGAGTCCATCCGATCGGCTCGCCTTATTCAAACGGTAGCGAGAGTACCCCGGAGATAGACCACCGTCGAGCTCTCCCTTTCGTCGTTATATTGTCCCCGACAATCTGTCTCTCCTACGGTGGTGGGTATCCTTAATTCAGAGAATGGAAACGGAGAATAAAAGCGAGAGAGAGAGAGAGAGAGAGAGAGAGAGGCCTCCTTAAGAGCTAACGACCATCCGGTTCTACATTATTTATATCCGCGCGGATCGAATCGGGAAAACGGAAGGCGAATCGAGCGTCTTATTGGATCTCCGCGACGAGCAAATCGAGAACCGCACAGTCCCTCGATTTCAGTATATAATTCCAAAACTCGTGTTTCAATTCCGAGATTTTCACTTTGATAATTATCTCGTCTTGTTACGCGGCCAATCGCATAACCCGCTGCCACCCGCTTCTTAATAAAGCACCGCGAACGTTCAATTATAATTGGACTATCCGGCGCGCTAGCGGCTCTTGGATGTATCCCGAATCTGCCTCATTACTTAATCAACGGGATCACCGCTAATTCTCGACGTGCCGACCCAAATCCTCTAATTGACGTTCGGTATCCGGGTCGTGTCGGGTTTTCGGTTACCCAAATAAACTTATCCCCCAGCGTCCGACGTCGCGAAAGGTGGATGCATAATTCCGCACCACGAGCGGGATCGATTCTAGCGGGCTCTTCGGATTGGCTCGATTTCGCGCCCCCCTTCGGTTTCGGCTCTCCGAGTTCTCGAGTATAGAAAAATTTTATCGGTTTTTTCGAATTCAAACGGTTTCTTAGTCTTGTTTGATGTCTTTACTCAAATTTTTATAAAACCGAAGTTTAGTTGGATTTATAATAATCAAAAATTGAACCGAGATAAATTCAATCATTTTTATTATACAGACATATATTCTCAAAAACCATACGAATTTTTTGACTCGAATTTTTTACCCCGTCCGAACTGTGTGGATTGTCTTTCATTAGTTGACGTTGAAACGATTTATGACCGGAAACTCGATGAGCGACAGTTAACAGTATTTACTATGAAAAATTGGTTTAATGTTTTCCTTTTTGGAGATTTTTCCGGTCGGAAATTCAGTTGGGATGGGAATTTTATGAAATTAATTGGGGATGTCGAACAGCGATGTGAATGACGAAATTTCATAACGACTCAAATATAGAAGATCGAGAATTTCAAAACGACGGAATGACACCCTCCGACGTCGACCGATATTCCGATTTCGCCATGGAAAATGGCGAACGAGCAGGAGCGACGCCGGCTGACTTACTAATTCAATGAGCGAGTCGTAATGGACGAATGAAATCTTAATTTCGTCCGAGTGCATTTCGTATTCCGGCGTAATATATCAGCAAACGTTTATAGAATTCGCAAGAGCGAGGGAGATTGACGCGAAACCGTAATCGGGTCGGTAAAAAGAGAATAAAATTTAATCTCCGAAGATTATGAAATCATACACCAGGATTACAATAAAATTTTAAATGAATAAAAGAAAAATACTCGACTCGATTAATTTCAATCCGAGTCGATTGAAATTCAATTCTCGAGCTCGTACATGAACTGTGCAACGTAACAACTGCTACAACTCTCTCCCTATAGCTGGAAATACTTTTGAATGAACCGCATCAGTGTTGACAAAACAAAAAATTCTCATTCACGAACTGATTGGCTCGACTTTAAATCCTCCGCTACGATCCAACGAAAATTACGGCCTCGAGTGCGCGTTCTCGAGAAACTGCTGTCGCGGGAAACAAAAAAGAAGGGAGAAAAATTGTAAGGAGAGAGATAGAGGTAGGGTTCTGGAATCACGACAGGTCATTGGCACGCTGTGAGAGAGGAGGTGGACCGAGAATGAGAGGACTTTTAAGCGGTATTTACGCCAGGCTCGATTTCGCGTGGGCGAACGTCGGTAATTACGAGCGGCGATGAGACCGCGGCCGTCTTAACGAGCCTCGAGGATGCTCCCCCCACCCCTCGGAGTCCGCCACGCTCGACGAAGGTGTCTCGCGAATTTTAAGGGACACCTTTGACGACGACGTGCCTCGCCGACACGAGTTTTTCCGGCTGTTCCCTTCGGAGCGAAATAAAAAATCCCCGAAGGGGAGAGAGGAAGAGAAAAAAAGAGTGGAAGAACCAATGAGCGAGCTCCTCTCTCTCTCTCTCTCTCTCTCTCTCTCTCTCTTGTTCTCGCACACCCGCGATCGCGGGAGCGGCAACCTGCGCGAGCGGTCTTTTTATCGCGCCGCCGCCGGAGCCGGCTTTACGAGTCCCATAACGGAAATTTACGTCCTCTCCCTCTCTCTTTCTCGCTTCCTCTATCCTCCACCCTCTGTTCGTCCTCCTCACGCGTCTCCTCATCCCACCTGTCTTCTTCCTCCCTCGACTCGTGCTTCCTTCTCTTCGCGAGCTCGCCTGTGACTGTTTTATCCTCCTAAGCTTCTCCTCTCTCTTACTTATTAGTCGTACGAACACCAGAGAGGGTTATGGATATTAACCTTTGTAGGATTTTTTTCTATGACCAAATTTTTTATTGTTACGGTATCATATTGTTATAATCTTTCTCTATGAATACAAATTGGTTTTCAGAAATAATTTATTAATTTTCGACGTTACTTTGACTCGAACAAAATTTCTCCCCTCAATTATCTGCACTTTTCCAAGTTGATCGATCGAATTCGACAGGCAGGCACGAATCTTATCGTGTTTCGATTCCCTCGTCGAATCATAACGGCGATTAATCGAGGTCGAATCGGTCCGCTCTGTGTGGTCCGTGTTTCTTCGGCATGGACTTCGTCGTGCACAACGCTCTCGAGAGTTTGCGCGCAGACTAACCACGCGGCAATAACGATCAATAACCACCTGGACTACACCCACGCAGAGGCCCCGTGCTTTACGGCCCTTCGATGGCCTTCCGCGGGAATTAATCGCCTTCCCCTCTCTCGCTTCTTCTCTCTCTCTCTCTCTCTCTCTCTCTTTCTTTCTTTCTTTCTTTCTCTTTCTTTCTCTTTTTTCCTTCTCCTTCTTCTCTCTCCCTCTCTCTTCGCTCACGAATCTTCGCACGTACTCGAGAATCCGATAGCCGTCTCGCACGAATGCCCCCTTCGCGAAGTGGGTCGTTTAGTTAGTTTATAGAGGTCGCGTATTAAACGCGAATACGTACCTCGATAATGCGAGCGCGACCTGTTGTCGGACGATATTTACCACTCTCTCGTTCTTTATTCCAACGAGGAGCGAAATCGCGTGAGAGGCAGTACTGTTGAGACGAGTCGAAGCCGAACCAGCCATTTTGGAATTTTCCTCCTTTTTCGTTTTAACGACTCGTGATTCTTTTTTTTTCTTCTTGAAAAAACGAGACTCGAGAGAGACTGGCAATCTTCGGTCATCACAGGACGCTCCCAGCTCTCGAGATAAATCGACGCGGGATATACTTCCGGTCGATTCCCTAGCCGGGAAAACGCCCCCGGACGGGAAGGGAAATTTGCGCTCCCGCGATCTATTTTCACGCGTCAGGCTTGATGCGTTCGCGGCTAATGACGCTCGGGGATAATTACGTCGCGCGTGCCCCGAGCCGTTGCAATTTCACTTCGGTCTTCCCTACAGCTCGAGTCAAAAAATTTGTATTCTTTCAAAAAAATTGGCATTGCTCTCGGAATAAAATACAATCAGTAGAAGCTCGATAACAAAATATTTCACGAAGACAGAGAACAATGTTAACCGTCTACACGGATGCAGGACGTAGAAACAAAAACACTATGTAATGGCGTAATCGGAGAGATAATTTCGTGTGTAGCACGGTGACAGGTGCGTGCGCTCGCACATGCCCGAGGTGAGTCGCGTGTCTCTCGGTGGTGCGCGCGGTGTCGCGTAACGACTTATAAACCGAGTGCTTACACTGGCCTCTTATTGTACGCGAGCGCGACCGGTCGCGAGGAGAAAGAGAGAGACAGAACTTCGTACGCGGTTCGATTTTTTTCGCTACGTGCATTCGATCTAGAAAAATACCTCGTTGACCGCAAATTTTTTTTTCGTCCATATTCATTTTTCTCGACTAAACGGGAATATATTCTCGTTGCGCAAGAATGTTTTTTTCTCCTCCGAGTCGCGAGAGCACGCGACGCTACGAGATATTCGATACCAAGGCTCCCGGCAGGCCCGTTCCCTTGATCGATCTCGGAAGAAATCGCGCCCGTTCTCGTCTCGCGACGCACCCACGCGACGGCTAATTCATCGGACGGTCACTCCCGATAAAGTCGAGGATACACCCGCGCGCGCATACCGAGTGCGCCTCGAAAATGACCACCGGTTTCTGTCGGATAGATACCGATCGGCCTTTTTCTATCCAATTTTATTCCTCGGCCGGCTCGTTTATTTCGATGATCCCGTGAGATACGGAGGGAGCGTATTAAACGCGGCAAAACGAAACAAAGGACCCCCGACTTTCCTAATAATAGTATAGAAATCGATGAATAAATTGAAAGTTTTATAAAACAGCTCCCGAGTCGAGAAATTTGATCGGTTTCTTGTCACAACTTGATGATTTTTTAGTCCTTTTAATATAAAATCCATTATTTCTGTATAGATTTGAATGAAAAAATTTTCTACACAAGATTGTATGTAAATTCTCTTATTTGTTCTAGCTTCGGTCTTTATCACAATGTGCAACATCAAAGGTCGTGTAAGTAATTGAAATTTCATTTTTCCATCGAGGGAGTATTAATTTTCCGCGTAACGCAGGTACGGAACGAGTCGAGAGCCGTTCCATCGAGTGTCCGACGCAGGAAATCCGCGTAACCGGCGTCGATCGCATACGCGATACACGCCCACGCCCTGATAGGTTGAAAACGCGGGCGGAAGGTTCTTTCTCTTTCTCCTTTCTCTCTCTCTCTCTCTCTCTCTCTCTCTACTCACACTCACTCGGACAACACACGAGAGTTTCTGCATCGTCATAGAAGAGGCAGAGCCCGCGCGTCCCGCTTTCCGAGAACGCGAACGTATACACACCGCGCAATCGATTTCTCGCCGCGTGCCGGATGAAATGCTCGCTAATGGACTGCCCCGTCCGTCCACCGTGCACGTATATCTCGCTGCCTTTTATTGTAAACTCGCTCGAAATTAGATTCCTTTCATCAGTGGATTCGCTCGAGAGGCCTCGCCCGTCTTTTCCGATCTCTCTCTCTCTCTCTCTCTCTCCCGAGTTTTTGTTTTCACCGCGACGTACAATCGAGAAGGAAATTGCTTAATCGCGTATCGATAAGATGATTAATTTCGCCGCTCGGAGTCTCCGTAATTCGATTTATCAGCCACAAAACGCGCCGAGTCTTTTCGCTCCGATTCCCCATGTATCGGATTGAGATACGTAATAGCGTGTATACACGCGGCTACCGTCCGATTCGCGATCGTATCTCGACGCCCACGCCGTCCTCGTAGCTCGAGAGATACACCGAGTGATTTTTTTCTTCCTCGTTTACGAGTATTCGCGAACGAGACGATCTCCTCGGTTACCAAGAGGAGCTTACGCATCGACGTTAACAAATCGTACATATTTTAGTATCCACAATGAAGCCAATTAACTCGAATTGATGGATCGCGCACGCGGCGTCGACACGCGAGGATTTATCGTGCGCGAGACACAATAAACTCGAGGTGACGAAAATTATCAAACACGCGAGAGTCGCATAAATTTTCGCATTTGGCCCTCGCGAGGATTATTAATCGAGATTCTTATCCGCGAAGTTCGATACGAAACGAGACGGTATAAATTTCGTGCGTGCGCCATCCGGACGACTCTTCGTAACGGTAAACGGAAAAGAGGAATAGAGAGAGAGGGATAAGCAGCGTATTACGCGCAGCAGGTGAGTTCTCGAGTTCCGCGATTATCGATCTCGATCCGCGACGCCCCCGCCCGCCATCCGCATTTCTCCAGTTTTTTCTCACTCCCGTCTATAATCGAGACTCACAATCAGACATCGAACGAGTCGCTGCATTCCGAGACGAGGTACTGAATCGCGAGTGTAATACAAGGTGTTCCAGAATCGTCGCGATTTCTTTGAGTAAAAATTGTAAAGCTTTGAACGAACTCTTCTACTCCTATGTTCTTTTTTTGTGGGACTTATAAAAGCAAATCAACCGCTTTTCTATTCGGGATTTCGCTAGTCGCCATGTAAACGACGTACTTCAATCCACCTCGTACGAACGCGGATACGCAGTTCTCGCGAAACGCCGGATGTGGCCGAGTATACGCAACGTTGTTTGATTTTTTTCACCGAGTCCCTCGTTCTCTCACTCACTCTTGACTTCCATAAATCGCCGCGGTGGACACGCGTACGCCGGAAATTGGAAAGTGTTACGCGCTCACCGTGAGCGATCACAATGACGCGGGTAAGAAAAAAAAGCTCGCCCCGGTGAATAAACTTGGCCGTTCGATTCACGAAACCCTCGTGGAAGAAACTCGACGAGCTCGTAAGTCCCACGCGCCGGAGGGTAAAGAAAACGCGCGAAGAATTCGACGAGCGCGGTTCGCGTCGATCGGTGGGATTAGAGTCACCGTCAATCGTCGCGAGTCGAGAGCCGCGATTGCAATTAGTTTAACGTACGTTCCACGCGCTGAGGGGGAGAAGGGGGAGGGGAAGGGGGAGGGACGGAGACAGAGAAGTCGATGGCCCGCGAGAGAGGCTCCGAGACACGACGAGACATCCGACAGGTGGAATTAGCATGCCGTGGATGTCCTGGACGTTCGCCGGGACGGTCGGTAGATCACGCGGAGTGATCTATCGCGCCAGCGCAAACCGAGGCCAATCCAGCACGGTGGACGTCGAACACGCGGGAGCCGCGCGCCGAGCGCTAAATCGCCTCGTCGCCGAGACGTAACAAGCCACCGCGCGACGTAAAACACTGTTCCATTCAATGTCGGATCCGGAACGTTAAAAAATCTCATTTCTAACTAATTTTGCCTTTCTTCCGCGTTTCGTCTCGGGTATTCATGCACGATTAAAATTTTTTATTCAAAACTATCCCGAGTCGAAAATTGTATTCGATTGTAAAAATCCCCCGATATTTTCTACTCACACTCGATAGGCTTTTACACTCAGAATAGGTGAGTTTTTCCCGCGACGAAATACCGTCGATTGGAGAGTCGAAAGACACGAAGAAACCAGGCTAGATAGACTCGCGAGAGGAGTAGAGAACGAGAAGGTTGCCCGGGCAAAAAGTCGGACCAGTCGAACGCGGAGTAGAAAGCAGCGGCGTGGGTGGAACGAGGAACCGGTGACGAGGGAGTCGAAAAAATCCGAGCCGAGGATCGAGGATCGCTTGTAATTTCTAATGGAGATCGTTCGCTGAATTTTTTGCGCCGACGGCGCGCGTCGAGCTCCTCCGGACGAGAAAAAGCGAGAAAACGCGCGTTCCTCGGCGAGCTCGAAAGCTT
>NCVS01000226.1:75607-88523 GCA_003055095.1 Goniozus legneri
GTCGGGCCATAAATCGTCTCGGTTTCACTCGAGCAAACGAGAGAGGATGCAGGGAATGAATCGCGACGACGGAAAACGCGATCGATCGAGGATTTTTGCGATATCGAACGGAGGAAAAAAGATATGCGATATATTTTGAAAACGTGAAAGCGCTGATTGTGCAAGATAAGAGCGGCGAGCGCGCGCGACTGCAATAACGTTATAAATTATCAAAACTAACTGAAATCTGTTCTATCACTTTGTGTAACTACGAGCGCGACACCTGTTATTCGTGCCGATAAACCAGTTTGCAAAAAAACTGAAACGTGTCATTTCCCTGGCTCACTTTTTTTTGCTTCCTCTTCTACCCCGTATAATCTCCCGACGAGCGTACACGTCCAATTAATAATCGAGGAATCGGTGCGCGAGAGAGCGCCGCATTTCAAAACGAAATGGGTAACCTATGTGACGATTTTTTTTTCTTCAACCGATTTATCGATCAAACTTTATCGGCGCAATAAACATCGCGGACCGGCTCTCCCGGCCCCGGTATCGGCTCTCTCTCTAATTTTAATAAAACCGCGCGCGCGGCGAAATTCAATTACCGCGTACGCACCGCGGGCTGATTAATTGTTAACGCGCAATATCAGCGATCCCGTTTCCCATCGGCGCGAATTCTTTTTTACGCAACGGAGACGTCCAAGGTTGGCCGCGCGTGTCTAGGATATCGTCGGCATCATCACGTCTCGTCGCGATAACGTCTCGACGTCGAGAGAGAGAGAGAGAGAGAGAGAGAGAGAGAGAAGGCAAATTTTCGCGCTCGAGCGAAACGTCGCGCGAAATTTCTCTTATTTCAGTCGCGTAAGAGAGACGCGGAAAACCTTATCGATCCGCGCTCGTATATAACGGCTTTAATTATCGGATATCTTCAGGACGGCGCGAGTTTTATGCAAATTTAATCTAAGGGCGGCTCGCGCGCGCAACTTGTATACGCGATCCCGAACGTTAAATCGATCGATATCGGCGATAGCGCGAGCCCGAGCAACGAAAATCGTGTCAGCGAATGACGTTACGACGATATCGAACGTCGGTTTAACCGATTAAACGAACGCGAGCGACACGAAACGTCGATTACGCTTCTAAGAGTTTTATGCGAGCCGGTGGGGAGACGGAAGAGTCGCCGATGACGATAAGGACGCGCCTAATTGAATTTATTTCGCCTCGTTCGAGGATTATTGGAGCGCGAATTACACTCGGAAAATTTTTACCGGAGTTTGCTAATTTTTTACTATTTTTTTCAGTCGATAAAGAACTACGTTTCCCGAAAAAATTAGAGGAAATCTAGTCGATAAAGTATAGTTAAAATATGTATAAAAGCTTGAGTATAAAAATAGTTGTAAAGTAAATCTGATAACAATCGAAGAATTGCCGAATAATCGAGTTCGAGATTATTAGAGAAGATTATTGAATTGAGATTTTGTTGATCGAGATATATCGGTTCGGACAACCGATAATCGATCCCTTAATTAAACGCGCGATCGTCAGTGAAGATTCGAGGGTACCGCTGCTCGCGTAATTCGATCTCGAACCAGATTGTCGCAGCTGGATTTGTTCGGGTTTTATTTTCCTGCGATTGTCTCGATTGATTCATCGCAGCGATTGATAATTCTGCTAACTAGCACGACGAAATAACAAATTGTTGATTGCGATGAATAAGACATTTGTATTTTCGTTTTTATTCTCTACAAAACATTTACTGTTATTCTCTATTCCGGAAAAATTCTCCCGATAGTTAGCAAACAATCGTTCGATTTACCAAACAAATTTCCTCGGTGTTCGACACGCGTTACAAGAATCGAAAGTACTTTTCTTGTAGCAAGCTAGTTCCCAGTGAGCACCGATGAAAGTTTTCGATTTGGCGCGGTAGTAGTCGCGGTGAGTTTTAACCCACGCTCTGGGTTAAGATGAAACCGCGAGTTTACTGCCGGCGGAGCGCGCGCGTCGTTTCCGACGTACGCCAACGTGCGCGCATTCGCGGCCATCGAATTCGCGTAAACCATATACACAATATATATTGTACGTATATATACAAATATACACGCGAGCGTATACGGGGTCGGGCTTCGACCGCAAAACTATAAAATTACACGCACGCACGAGCAGTCCAAAAGCGATATTCCATTTTACGGTCCCGAGAGCGAGTGATAAACGACTCGTGTGCGCCGCGAATATATCCGACTTTCCAAAATTCCGCAAAAAATTCGTGCCTCACCCGGAAGAGCGCGAGGGTAGAGGATTTTTCAGGCCGTCGAACGGCAAAAAGGAATAGGCGAGCCCGCCGTGTGATATAATCCTTCACACTCGATTAACCGCGGCGTTATACAAATAAGAACCGACCTAAACGATTACACGCGGAACGTCAATACGCGAGAATGTAAAAACGCGAAAGTGGATGTGCCAAAGAAACAAACGCCTTGCGCAATTGTCTAGCTAATCCACGAAACCCGACGAGGAAGAAAAAAGTAACGCCTGTAACGAAATTTCGTTCGGTCCTCATCGGTACGATTTTGATACGCGGTGAACCGCGGAAACGAACGATTTCACCGTAAAAGTCGAAGGGTATCCTTGATCCTGCGTCGTACTCGCCCGCACCAGGAGTCGACCGCAGAGAGGCTTGTCGCGCGATCGCAGTCGCGGTTACGGAAATGATCGGGGTGGTGGGTTATACGAGCGGCTCTCGTTGCCACTCGAGAGGGAAAAAAATGAGACAACCGAACGGAAAACGGGGCAATTTTTCGGCGTGAGAAAGCGTGACCGGCGTGTTGCTTTTACGTGGGAGGCCGGTGATTTTTCGTTGTTAGGCTCGGTTCATAATAGTGAAAATTTGCATCCTGGTTTAAATGAATGTAAATATGTCTGAATATTGTTATATTTTTCACATGCGAGGCCTAAGCATTTTTTGAGGATGTCAAGTTTAATGAAATTTAATTTGAAATTAATAACCTTAAACGATTTTAAACGATTCGAATAGTGTTCGCATGGAATCGTCCGACATGGAGCAGTTCATTTTTTCTATAAACTTACATGAATAATCGATAAAAAGAAAAGTAAAAATTGGCCCGAAACATCAGCAGTGTGAACTCGGCTTAATCATCAAACACTTGGATCGTTTTCGCACTTGTCTCGTTCCGGAGTTACTCACGGGTTTCGTCACTCCCTCGTCGCGCTCGCCCAATCCCGTTGGATAATGGGCGCGTTTTCTTTCCCAATTTCGCCGTGATTTTCACGGCTCGGCGGAATTAAAAGAATCGGCCGGCGTCGATTTATCGTCGTTTCGCAAGCCGGATAAAAATCCGCGAGCGTAAACACGCGCAGGAAAGAATATCTCTCGTCTGGCGTGCCTTCGGGAGGCCACTTTACAAGTCCCCGCCGCGATATTCGATATCGATTTTACATCGTAACACCGGTTACCGGAGTACCCTCCGGAATTCGACCCAGCGAACTTCGCGCGGACGCCGCGAATTCCACCGTGAAATTCTTAGCGTTTAACCATTTTCCGTCTCGCTCGCGCGCTCTATGCGCCTTCTTTTTATCCTCTCCAGCGCGGATTCCCGATGTAAAGAAACGATCGTTTCGGTATGAGACTTCCCTTAAAAGAGCACTCGCCGATTAAATCGATAGCGCGATTGCGCAAGCTATACCCGGACCGAGTCCTCGTACATTTTTCTCTTCGTGTACCAATATTTGTTCCGAAGAATTTATCGAACTCAGTATGCGATACGTTCAGAGAAATTTTTAATTTACTGTTTTATTTATTCTTTTTTTTTTGTACTATATTACGTTACCACATTTTTTCTTCAGTTTGTGGATCTGCGTACGTCTACGTATGTGTTTGAGCATTTTGTATTCTATATTATTTTTTACTATATTGTACTCTGTATTCGAATGGTATTATTTATTGTCAATCATTTTTTATAAAATCATCATATTTGTACGAAATTATGCAAATGTAACATGAAAACCACACGCGGTAAAATAATTTGTTTGGATTTTCGAGTAAAAGCAAACCAGAGAGAGCCGGCGGCATAGCGGCATAGCAGCTATAATGGTTCCAAATTACATATACTACATACAGTGTATATGAAGCGTATATCTGAAATTTTTCAACTTAAAAATAAATATTTTTCAAAAAATGTCGGTCCTCCGACGGTAAACGAGGAAGGGATGAAATAACGGAAACAGTGACACAGTGTTGATTTGGTTCATTGAAAAATTATATTTTTTTCCATTCTGGCACGAATTTGTAAACACAATATAATTTATAAATTAACATATACAATCTTCTTCGTCATCGTCATCATCAATAATTTACACAGATCCTCGTGAACGTTTATCGTTACAAAATATAGAATATACGTCTGAGAGTCACGAGGTCGCAGCGCTAACCGAGGGAAGCTTCGCATTTCGTTGATTGCCGCCTCGCGCGAGAAACGAGAGAAAGGTCGAGGATTCGACGATCGATTAATCACGCGTAAATTTCACAAGCCGCGCGGCGATCGAGCCTCCGATAAAGTAAATGCATCTACGCGGCTCGATTGACACCGTAGCTCTTTTTTTCACGTTCCAAAATTGAGTCGCGTCCTCTCGTTTCTCGACGACGCGTTATCAACCGAGGATGAATCGATAGCCGCCTATCGACGAGGGACGAGACGGCGATAGGAAGCTTGTCTCGTGAACGGGATAACAAAATAAATAATAGAAGCATTAAACTTGATTAATCACTTAACAACGTAACTAGAAAATAGTTATTAATTATAATAATTAGTAATAACTATAGTTAATAATAATAATAAAAATTATTATAATCATATAAATGGCTAAATGTGTTAATAATTACAAGAGCAAGTGTCCGGCGTGGCGATCGCTTGTGAGTACGAAGACTTACGATTTCGTCTCGCTATTCTCGCGTAGTTCGTATCGTGCAAGATTTTTAAGGCTAATGAGCTTGTACCAGGAGATGTACCGATAAGTCGTAACTTCTCGGCTACGCGTGTTCAATTCAACCGTGACAAGAGAGGATCTCCTCTGACGAAGAAAAAAATGAGTATATGGCAGGTTTGTGAAACGAATTCGAACAAATTCCCATCCTCTCTCGATATTTTATTTTTTTTTTCTAATATAGTCGCGCGCGTATTTTTATGTTCGAACGCTCGAATGGAGAAGTAGAAATGGCAAGCAAAGAGCGACAGTACTTTCTCCTTAATAAGCTAATTACTCTGTCCGCTTCTCTCAAATCGCTTAAACGGTAGATAGTTAGAAAAACTAATATACAAAAATACGAACCTATGGCGTCATCGTTCGTCGTATCGAGCGTCGAAGCTCGTTTGAACTCATTTTGGAGTAACGCAATAGAAAATGTAAAACAAGAAAGAGCAACAAAAATAATGAAATTTGAACCGAATTTTATTAAAAAAATTTACACTTTTTCTGGTCGGTAGGAAAATTGTGCGGGACTTTTAACGAGGGCTAACGCGACTCGAGAAAAGGAGAAAAAGTTGAGTGCACGCGTACGCTTGCACAAGGGTAGAGCTATCCGTTCTTAGCACGCGACTCGCGCCATTCTCGAATCGCGGCCACCGAACGCGACCGCGATGAAAACACGCACTCGCGCATCGAACGCGCGAGTGTGCGATATATATATATATATATATATATTTTATATATATATACGTACGAAAGAGCACGGGTATATATGAGTTTTATATGGCAAGGATAAGAGTAAACGGTCGAAGCTGGGCAATGTCGAAGGTTGAGTTCGTGTCGCGGCGTGACGCGCGAGATTTGCCGCTATATATGTATGTATATACGTATATACGCAAACGGTGCGGAAAAAACGAGCGTTCGCACCTTGAGAACGCTCGACGCGAAATTACATCCAACTAAAACGGGGATCTGTTATCTTTTTATTCTCGCGAGTTCATATTTTTACGGTTTTCCTTCTCACTTATTTTTATGGCTAATCTCAATGTGACGCCGTTAGTGATTGTCGTCGCTGTAATTTCGCGCGCAAAATTTACATGTTTCTTCTCTTCACGTGATTTATCATGTTACAGTTCAGGACACATTTCGAGGCGATAATAGTTAAATCCTTTATAATATATTAATATACATTTTTCAGAAATTCAAATATTCGTATAAGACTATGTAAAGTATTAAAGAGCGAATAATTTACAACGTTTCAAAAGTATAACAATTTTGAGTATTTCTTCAAGTTTACAATAGTCCTTAAAAGTTACGCTTCAATTAACGATAAGGCCAAAAGTGATTCGCAAGTTACGAAAATTCTTATCGTATCCACCTCTATTACGTAAGCTCGCTAGCGAGATTGTCTCGATTGTTCTATCATGCATTTTCCATAGGAAAGCGTTTAATTCACAAGGAGACGAAAAATTCTCCGAAAATAAAATTACGCAAAACAAAAATTCATAAACATACACTCACTTCAAACAAACCTGAGCCCGAATAGTTTAAATAATTACTTTTCCATTTCAATTACGCTTATACTTATCTTATAGAAGGTAGTAATGAGGCAAGAGATAAAAGTATTTAAAATTTATCGTTCAGTACTGTCGATACCCAATTATCGCGAGTATCTTTTTTTCAACATTTTCGTTCGAATTCAAATTCGTTTACAACGACATCGAGTGTTTCGATGCGAAACTATCACGCCTAACGCAATTGTCTACCTTCGATTACGCAACGCGACTTAGAAGTCTTTCTCTGAAGTCTCTCGTATAGGATATGCATAAACATTATAAATATTATCTTTCGTAGCTCCATCTTAACAATTCCGCAATCTTAATAAAATTCGCACGCTCGGGAACCCCATCAACGCTAACGGCTACAACCAAAGCTGAATGCGTACTTTGAATCTCAGCGGTGATTAATCACTCCTCCATCTTTTCATTCGCTATTATACATTCGACAATTCAAAATAAACTTTCAGGACTGAATTACAACAATCATCAAACTCAATATAATAGTAATAATGACGATAATATTAATAATATTACACACTAATTAACGTTACCTGTAAACGGCATTTTTACGTTTTAAAATTAACTTCTTCATCTCTTTCTGCAGGTACGGTTTTACATTCGTCTTGAAGCTTCGCGTTAGCTTGACATATTTCTTTCGAATACCATTTAATAGTAACGAGATTTGCCTTTGAAAGACGTTTATTCGCTAGCATTTCACGCGTTTAACATTGTACATAAAGTGTTTAACAAGCAACGAAACTGTTTGAAAAAGTAATTTTTTTTTGTTAACAATTTACACCGTGACAATGGAACTTGAGAGTAACTTATAAAAATAAGTTTAGTATTTCCACAGCGGTGTTTTTTTTTCAGTACGGTCTTTTTTCGGATATAAGAGCGTAAAATAAGTATATTGAGCAGATCCGGGCGAGTAATAGACGAGACACTTGAGATTCAACGATATTCTAATTTATAACGAAAAATATACGTCGAGGAAGTTGATTCGAAAATAGACGCATTAAGAACTTTAATAGAATTTCAGTAAAAATATTTCCATGTCGATAGTATTTTTCGTTATTGTTTTAGATTTTACGAGCCGAGAAGCTTTTTATTCGCCAATCGACTTTCTCTGCGTTTACAAAACGAGCTCGTCGGACAGGTGAAACGAATGCATTATATGTATATATATATATATATGTATTATATACCATACATACGTGTATATATATTGTATCAGCTCGGTTGGAGCGACCGCAAGGGAAAAAAATTTGGCACATGTTGCGTGCGGAACGCTCGCGAAGCGGTCGATCGGTAGAAACGAGAGAACATCAAGTATAGTGAGATGCAGGCTAGTGAAAAAATAACAAGAATTACGATCTAGACGCGCTCTAGTCTCGTAGTTATTTACATTAACCCTGCGTGGGCGAGTAATGACGAAATTTTTACGATGCTAACATTTCAAGTGAAACGTCCGTATGTGTGCGTGTCTGTCTTTCCGGTATCGCCTGTGAATAGGAATGCATTTTTGTCTCCATCCTATGAGCTTCAAGATCGAGTCGAGTCGAATAACGAATGAGATAGAAAGGTATAACGGTTGTTCGTACTCTCGTACATTTGGAAATCAAATAAAAACTAAAATTCAAGCTTCGAAAACTTTTTCATCTCGAGACCTTTCTATCGCACAAAAAAAAATGAAACCGATCAATAGATAACTCGAATGAAGAGTTGAGATTGTAAGATACCCTGTACAAATATCTTGTTCCTCGCAATTTTTGAAAACGTCATAGGTTCATCGAGAACCGCTCGTTTTTCATCGATACTTGTTTTCTTTTTCTCATCGGACTAGAGCGGTGGGATAATTTTTTTTTTACTTTCTTTGGAAGAACAATAAATCGTGAAAACGCGCGCGAGTGTGCGAGCGGAAGAGCAAACAGGAAACGCGAATACGGTAATACTGTTCGACAGTGTCTTCCACGAGCGTCTCAGGAAACTGGACGTTGATCGCGAATCCTGGACGAAAGAGGATGACAAAGCGGACGAGACTCGAAACTAATTTGCTCGTAAGAGGCTTGATCGTTCCGTAGGAGACCCTTAGCTTTCAACTCTTCGAGGAGTACGCGATAGAACCCGCCTCGTCTCCAGCGGACTCGCTGGCTATCTCGTCCTTGATGGAGGATGAGGGCGAGGCGACGTCCTTACCGTACGCAGGGCTCTCGACATTCAGGTCGGGCTCGCTCTTCGGTATCACGTCCGGCTCGCTCTTGGGTGTTAAATCGGGCTCGGTCTTCGGGATCAAATCAGCCTCCGTCTTGGGCGCGTGAGGGTCCGGGAACCTTGCGTGAGTCCTCAGATGTCTGGTGATCATGTCCCTTCTGCAGGCAGCGTAGGGGCACTGTGGACACTTGTACGGCTTCTCGCCGGTGTGGGTCCTCTGGTGAGTACTGAGATGATCTGATCTGCTGAAAACCTGGCCGCAGACCTGACACGTGTACGGTTTGACACCGGTGTGGAGCCTCGTGTGCCTCGTGAGCATGTCCGACCTGGCGAAGCTCCTCTTGCACACGTCGCAGAGGTACGCCTTCGCCGATGAGTCTTGCGAGCTCTGCCTCCTGTGCCGCGAGGCCATGTGCTTCGCTAGACGATCGTGAAGGCTGAACATCTGGCCGCAGACAGGACAGACGTACGCGACATCGGCACCCGGCGGCATCTCTTCGACCACCGGTGACACCTCGAGATTGTACCTGGACGCGACCGTCTCTTTCGTTGTCGGGGACGCCACGTCGCCCTTCACCACAGGAACGCTCACCGAGCCTCGAGTCACGATCCCCGGTGGCAGGAGCTGTAGAGCCGGAGGCCGACCGCTGGCAGCAGCGGCGACCGCGGCTGCCGCTGCAGCAGACATCAAACTCTTCATCGAGAGGTCCAGCGGCGATTCTTGCGGACTAGTCGTGTCGCTCTCGAGAGAGCCACTCCTTGGCGGGTAAATCCCGGACGCTGTGAACGTGGACCAGGAGAACGCGGGTACTCGCTGGTCCCAGCCTGGCACCACGTCCGAGTACGAGTTGCTACGATTTCGGAAAATGTCCGGCAAGTACTTGGTGTGCATGTACTGCTCGAAACTGTACGGCGGGTGGCCGTTCGGTGTGAGCGGCGTCCTCGGTGTGAGAGGAGTCGTTGCCGAGGGCAACATCATCGCGGGTGTTCCCGGCTGGTACCACTGAAGACAAGCGCATCCGTTCTGCTCGCACTGTGGCCCGTAATGTTGCTCGGGTGAGTTATTCCTGCCGAAGTGACTCTGCTGGGTGCTCGAGTTTCTATGATGATTCCTGTGTTTGTGCGGATGATGATAATGCGGATTCGGTGGAGGGTAAGAGTTGTGCCTGCTGTGTTGCTGGCCGAGCTCGGTGTCCTCGTCCATCGGCTTCTCGTCTTTCAGCCTGAGCGGTAAGAGTCCGACCGTTGCCAGATTCTCCACGGCCGACCTGGAGGACGATCTCGGGGACTCGAAGACATCGTCCGGTGAGCTCGGCTCCTGACGTCTGTCCAAATGATTCATCTGTTGCTGACTGGAGCTATTCCGGTGATGATTTCGATGCTTGTGGGTATGATGATGCTGCGAATGGTGCGAGTGGTAGGAATTGTAACGATTCTGAAGGTCGTTGTGTTCCTCGGTCATGGTTGGTTCTTCGTCTTTCAGTCTCATGAGGACTGGGCTAACGGTGGCTATGCTCTCCGCGGCTGACCTCGAGGACGATCTAGGCGAGCCAAAAACATCCTCGTCCTCCTCCGAAGCTGGTCCACTGCTGCCGAATCTGAGCACCTCGCCTTCCGAGGGCGAACTTCTGTGAGCCTGCAGGATGTCGAGCACCTGGGACAGCCTCTTCCGTTTGCGTGGATTACGGTGATTGCGATTGGCCGTCGCCGCCAGGGTGTTGTTGTTCGTGCAGGATGGCGGTGGCGGCTTGGCAGGACCCGGGGGCGCGGCTGCGGCGTCCTCCACGGCGCTCTCGGCCATAGTCATCGAGGATGCGCGGCACCCGCCGCCTGGGCCCCTTATGCCGCCTACTACCCCCTCGGCTACCACCGTACTGCTTACCACCTCGTCCTGTAACAAAAAAAGAATACCAAACTTGAGCAATTACGTTCTCGGGGTGTATCGATTTTAGATTAAAATCTTATTTGCTCGGAGTCGCAATTTCGAGCTCTTAATAGCAGCGTGTCGCGTTATTGACCGTGACAGATAGCGCGAGGAGAGAAGTACGTAATAATTAAACGTAATTATTACTTCGAGATTGTTATCGGAGGTGAGATAACGGTTCGCACGGTTAGCGCCTAACCACAGTATCGCCATGCCGCTCGTTCACCGTCCGAGCCAATATTTGAGGTATTAATTTTAACGGCTTCGACGATGGAGAGGAAAAAAGTTGTATTAAATAACCTCCTTTTACCGGGGCTCAATTGTGCTCGACTAATAAACGTCAATTGTACGGTGTGAACAGCGTCGATAAAAATCTGCGATAGAAATCTCGCTGGCGATTGGGAAGTAGCTACGACATCTGGTGTTTAAAAAGTGCGCTAGCGTAAATTATTTCGATTATTTCGGACAGTCTCTTGAAAGAGGTTAGATATGGAAATTGGTTAAAGACTATTTTTTATATTGTATGAAATCTATAAAGAATTCTCAGAATTAACAAAAAAATATTTCATGTTTTGCATTCTCATCAATTCCGTTTGGGTAAGCTTAATTAATAATCGAAAAATTAATCCATTCGTAATCTTCAAATTTAGCAGACTCATTTAAAAATTTACAATTATCCGGTATCCAGAATTTTATCGAAACGGCATACCTAATTCTGAAAATCGATATTGAACTTTTCAAAAATAAAAGTTGAACGCTAGCCCATCACTGGAGAGAAAAAACGGTGAGCTATTGTTTTCGCGAACGCATAAATTTCCAGTCGGAGAATAACCAAATATTGATTTTACCGTTTTCTAAAATATCACGGTAGAAAGTCGAGGCCGAGTCGGTTTCGCGTCGGCTCTCGCGGCTCGCGGGTGGCATCGCGGCGATCTCAAAAAAGTGTACCAAATCGCAGAGATCCGCTACGTGACAAATCAGTTTGGACTCTCGTCGCGTTTTCGAAGAGCGCGGGAGGTTCCAAAAAGCGAACTCGCAGTTTCGCTCGTCTCGCTCGCTTTGTCGTAAAGCCGCGTGTAATCCGAGAGTTATCCTCGGAATATTTGAAATTTAAATCGCGGGCTCGCGCGAGCGCATGAATCAATGTGTACAACGGAGGACCTCGCGTTTTAATTCTCTCGTTTGTCTCCTTTTTCCTCTCTTCTTCTTTTCTCTCGAACGGGCGTGACCTTCCACGAGCCTCGTTCGCCGAGAGAGTTATCGTCTACACAGGCCGGCTCGCTTCGAAGGGAGAGCCCCACGAATTATTCCCGATAAAATAAACGAATAAATCAAATATTCCTCGTAATTATTCCACGAGGATACGACGAATCGAACGGAGGAAAAACAAGGGCCGGTCTAACGGTTAAAGTAAAAACGATTTTTCCGCTCTCTCGCGGAATGGAAAATTTATCTTCCCGGAAAACTCGTTCGGCTTTTCAGGCCGACGGCGCGCCGCGGGAATTTCGCCGACGGATGCCGATGAATCGACAAGCCGGCGATATGTCCATACGCGGTCGATTCGACGGGTATCGTTCTCGGGCTGTCAGGTGTCACCATCGGATCTCTGATACCCGCGAGAGATCTCTGGAATTCGCCGCGAATTTACCTACTCGAAGGAAATTCTATTAATGGAAGAATTCCTTTTTTCGTTCTCTCCCGATCGTTCCCGGAGTTATTTTAATTAGCGGCCGTCCGCGACAAATTAGTCAGCCCGGAGACGAAGTTCGAAGATCGACGTCCATTGAAATTCGTGACGTAGCTAGAAGAGAGAGAAAGAGAGAGACGGCCCGCGGCGTCCATAAATTAACGACTCACAATGCGTGTATTTAAAATGTTTTACGGCTCGTTACGAAGTCGCCGGCTCGGGAGACACGGGGGCAGTAACGGGAGAGCCGATAGTTTCCACCTTTCGACGGTGCCGAAGGAAGCGGACTCTTTTATATTTTGTCTCTCGTTTATGCGACCTTCTTTTTTCTCTCGGAATCACGAGCTACTCTCCTGCAACGTCGCAAAAGAGAGAGAGAGAGAGAGAGAGAGAGAGAGAGAGAGACTGAGATAGAGAGAATCTTTCGCGCGCGGATAGAAAGGGTCCCGATGATCGCTCGTAAAACGTAAAGGGGACTCGTAAACGGAGTGAAAAGATGTCAGAACGTAAAAGCCGAGAACAGGTCCCGACCGCGTGGGCGTACTTGCTCGCGCCGACTCTTCGCCCCCCCCCCCC
>NCVS01000226.1:88545-100461 GCA_003055095.1 Goniozus legneri
CCCCCCTCAGCGTACACAGCGTTCTCTCCGTCCCATGCTCGCTCGGCCGTTACGTCCACCGAACGAGCGCGAGACCGACTTACATCGACTCGAAACTGCGTGCGAACGTGCGCACCGATTCACTCGAGTTTTATCGTCTCCCTCCGAAACCCACCTGTCCTCTCTGTCTCTCTCTTCTCGATTCACCCCACCCACTATTCTAACGTTGTTCTTTTCCAGAAACGATGATGAAACGAACCGAAAGATCTTCGATACTTTTAGTTTAGTGTGAAAAAAAAATCTTAAAAAGACACGAAACCAATTTTTCATTAGTTACATTTACTGTTATTTCTTATTTCGTCTGTAGGAACTGAACTAGATTATAAATTTTCTTTAAAATCCTAGGCAAGTATGAATTTTCTTAAGAAATCGCATTCTTACGAATTGACAGATGTACAACTGTGGCTTATTCATTAATGATTTATTTATTAAAGAAAATATCGAAAACATACTAATAATTCATTTGTGAAGTAATAAAATATAATAAATTAACAGTATCGATAAGGGAATCAACTACATCACGAGAGACCTTTCTGTTCTCATTGTCGTTGGGCGCATTCCGCGTTTTCGAATTCCAGCGGCGAGCGATTCCGAGCGAGACGAAATTGAAGAGACGTTTCGCGGCGATGGTGGACGTCGGGGGATCATCGGCGAGGAATTCCAGCAGGAATGCCCTCGGGTATGGAGGCACCTGTAGCCGCGACAGGACGAGAACAGGTTGAGAGGGGGCGTGGGTGGAGCGCGATCTCTTTTTTCTCTTCTCTCTCTTCCAGCTCCGCTTCTCGACTGCGTACATCGGGAGCGAATTGTTTCTCTCTCTCTCTCTCTCTCTCTCTCTCTCTCTCTCTCTCTCTCTCTCTCTCGTACTTGGTACGGAATTTTTTTTCACTCAGATAAATCATCGAAACGTTTCCATTCCTTCGGCCGGGCGTATAGAGGGCCCGTGCCCGGTTCTAACAAATCACCGAGACATTTTCTTTCTCTCTCTCTCTCTCTCTCATTCTTGACTTTACGGCGTCATTTTTCAAAATTGGTTTTTTTGTCATAATTTTTTCGGCTAATTAACTGACGCGGGTAGGAGATTGCAGTTAACGTGCAATAAATTTTGCCGAGTCGTTGAGGTGCGCGCCCTCCCTCGAAAAGTAAGAGAGCGAGAGAGGAGAGAGAACGAGAGAGAGAGAGAGAGAGAGAGAGAGAGGAGAAAGCGCTGCCGCAGGGCAAACGAGCGCACGGGCTCGGTGAGTCCTCCGTCGGCAAACTGCTACCAAAAAACCAGACGAGCTACCGGAGGGATGCCGACAGCGGTGGTAGCTCTTCGAGGCGACGCGGATCCAAAACGACTCGTTTGTTTCTCGTAAAATCTCGAATCGTTCTTCCTTTCTATTTCTATCGACAACCCGCTCATTCGATATAAAAGTCAGTATCGTTTACTAGGAGGAAAACTTCGTTTTGTCAGTTTGAATTTTTTACGACACACGCGTCACGCCAGGACAGATTTTATCGCGGGAAAATTACAGGCTATCGATGCATGTGATTAATATCCACCCGCTGTGTATCGGACAGTAATTAAATGCGCGCTGATTTGAGTGTGCACCTGCGACAAGCCAGTAAACATTTATTTATTATAAAACGATCCTTACTTGCGAGGAAAATTTATTTTACAATCTCGAATAGCAATATTTTCTTTGGAATAATCAGCTGATTCAATAATCTGGTAACTCTACTTTTTGCAAATTTGCAATTTAAAGTTATTTTAAATTTCCACGCAGGCTTCGAGCTACGCGATAAAAGAACCTTAAAGCGCACGCTCGCGTTGAAATTAAAGTCGAGCGTACTGTCCCACATTCGTCCGAAGAATAATCGTCTCTAGTTACGAAGGTGTTAATATACGCGAGGCGACACGAGCGCAATTAAAATCGACGTTGATCGTATTTTCATAGCTCGGGGCCGATAAAGCGCTTACTGATGAGCCTCTGGTATCGCTCACCCCTTCTAAAACAATGTAGGACTCTTTACACGAACATCGCACAGTTAGAATCGACATAAAATTAATCACCCCTTACCCAAGTTAAAATATTAGACGAGTTTTATGCTCGCATTTTGACTTTACATATAAATATGAAAATCGTAATTAAAAACCGATCAATTTTAGCAATTAGGTAGAAAAATCTCTAGAAAATACTACAAATTTTTTGACTCGAGCTATACGAAGTATCAATTCGTCGCGTAAAAGCTCTCACGAGTCTCGTCTCACGAGTTTCGATCTAAACGCGAGGACTGAGCAACCTGTTCTTCCTCGCTTATTATTTAAATCCCGGTCATCTATAATGGGCCCGCGCGAAGACTCTCCTTTTTTTTTATCTCCCTCGGTGGAGCTTAAAACGTTATCGTTATCGACGATCGAGAGAGCCGTGAAACGGGCGAGATTTTCCACGCGGCGGGGGAGGGCCGCGTAATTAAACCCGCGACGAGATTCTCTCGTCCAAGAAGGACTTTTTACGAGCGGCGATATTTTTCGCGAACGAGTCGCGGCTAATTGAGACGCGCGTCGTCACCGCGGGTTCATGAGAACTCGCTCGGCGCGAATTTCTCATCGGCTACCTAGGCAACCGAATTTCTTGATAACGCGTACGCTGTTATGAGCGACACGATACGAGAACGGGATTTTAAAGCCAACTGGTAGGAGAAAGGGTTATCGAGCCTGGAAAAATTTTTCGGAGGACAGCTACTCGCAATAAAAAGAGGAGGAAAAAAATTAACGCCGATGCATCAGAGTGTTAATGCGCCAGGAGGGCGAGTTTCTTTCTCGTGTGTATACGCGGCTACGTATAGCCGCAACGGAAGAGTCATGGCACCGCAGTGCAGCAGGACTGCAGGCTCACCTACCGGCGAATATAGATGCGGCTTATATGTGCATTCGCGAAAATCCCGCTAGAGTGCTTTAAAACATCACGCGAAATGGATGTATTCCACCCTGACCCGCGAGAATTTATCTCTCTCGAGGCTGCGTAAGCTGAAATTTCAATTTCAGATGTTCAATACATTTTCAGTCTCTCCCACTGTTAAGGAGGCTCGAGGTAAACTGTGACGAATCGAATTATTAGAATTTATTCATTTCCCTCATTTAATTTATCAAATTCATATTATTACAATTGAATCACCGAACGAGTCATTATTTAAATTTAAACTGAATTTTAAGATATTGAAAATGGATTAATTTGGCATCGGTTTCTTTTCCAGTAGATTCATGTATCTGAAGTTTCCATCGTTGGAGTCCAACGATATTTCGAAAAAATTTTTTTTCGCAAAACAAGTTTACATATCTCTTTAAAATACACTTTAACAACGGAAAAACACATTTATGAAATAATTTTTGGCCATTTTTGACCAAGTTGGCTATCCGTGTCCAAAATGTGTTTTTCCGTTGTTAAAGTGTATTTTAAAAAGATATGTGAACTTGTTTTGCGAAAAAAAATTTTTTCGAAATATCGTTGGACTCCAACGATGTAAACTTCATTTACATGTAGATTCCTGGTGGAAAATGTAGAATGCTAAATTGAAATGTTCAGGTTTTCTTTGTAACGCCTACATCGCAGCTAGAAAAATCCAAAACGTTTACATGGAAGTAGGCAACTTAACACGTGTTGCGAAATTGTATATCTCGAAGAAAAAATCCCGATACGGCGTCATTCTCACGGAATTATTCTCGGTCTCTTTCTCTCGGCGAACGTCCTTCCGCGGAATTTCCAATCGACGCGTAACACGCGCGCAAATATATATATACACATATACATATATACACACGTTCCACCCGGTCGTTGTGCTCCCACGCGATCCGCGCGAGTGCTCGTGCTCGAGAGAAAACGAGATAGGGAGGAAAGACACGGAGGCAGACGGCGGGTTCTGTATCTGTACGTATGTATATAACACTCGGACCGGGACGTTATCGCGTAATTGCGGGTTAATTCGAGGCTGGCAGGCGACAGTGTACAAGGGCGTGGGCGATTCCCTCTAAATTTTTTTCCTCTCTTATTTCGTCCGAAGCAAGCACGCAACCGCTACCAAAGAGACCCGAGTCGAAAAATTTGATCGGTTTCCAGTCCCAATTAATACGATTTTTTTCCTCGAGTTGAAGTTCTATAAATACTTGTTTAGTGTAAGTACTGATTAAGTGCGAATACAAAATACCGATTTTTCGAACAAATTTTCTCACTCGGGAAGTCGTCCCGAGAGCCACTGCCAACTGGCAGAGGGATCGATCGATTTTTCTGGATCTGATCTCGAGCTAATTTATGCTCGGGCGTTTAGCAGAATCCGGAAAACGAGATATCGTAGAGGGCGATGCACCGAGATAGGACGAAAACCGCGAGCTGGTTTCGTGAGCTTGCGCGCGAGAAACGCAGCTATAAAAGCGAGCGCGAGAAAGGAGATCGGGTGAGTGGATAGGCCCGGGCCGCAGACCTTAATAGAAACACCCACGCCCTCATTATGCGGATATCGTAAACATTCCCCTCATATAACCGCGGAGCTCGCGATCGCCCGCATATGCAAATCCTCTCTCTCTCTTTCTCTCTCTCCCTCCCTCGGTTTTTCGCACTCGACAAGGCAGTTTGCACGCCATCGCGTAAAGCAGCTACTCGGGCGTTTTGTATCCGGAACAGAGACTGTCCGCTCCTCGCGAGAAAGAAACGAACAGCGAGCGTGTCTACGAGAACCGTTCGCGAAGTGAAATAGAGTCCGGCTAGAACTCGTTTTCCGGACACCCCCGTAGCTATTAATTCTCGGCGATATTCATAAATAATAACGAAATAAGGCTCCCGTATAAAGAAACGTGACGCGAGCGGTGCGTCAACTCACCGGGGAAAAATTCACAGGTGCACACCGAGCGTAATGTTCGTCGCTTTCGGAGTGAATAATCCGGCTTAATGAGCCGAAGAGAAAGAAAGAGAGAGAGAGAGAGTGAATATGCGTGCGTAAACGCATACTTACGCAGGACGATCGTAAAAATAAAAACGAGAAAATTCTTATCGCGAGCGTAACGAGAGCCAGTCGACCGAGTGAGTCAGCCTCTCGAGCCGCGGAAATACACGCGAAATTGAGATAGCGGTTGGACCCGAAGAATTCGCTCGAGTTTTTCTATTTTACAGTTAAACTTTTTCCTCGCCTCGACGAGGATCATCCCGAGTGAAAAAATTTGCACGTTTTCTCGACTCGAGATTTTTTTCTCAAAGTGGAAAAGAGAGAGAGAGAGAGAGAGAGAGAGAGACGTTGCTCCTCGCCAAGGAGATTGATCGTACGAGATTTCACGATTCGGTTACGACAAGCCGAGTATCTCATTCACGAGACGCGAGAGTTGAATGAGGAATCGCGATGAAAGACGGAGAAAGAGAGAGAGAGAGAGAGAGAGAGAGAGAGAGAGAGAGTCCGATATAGTTCGCATCTGGCTCGAGCGCGGAATAACACACATAATATGCACATGTTGCGAGGATGATGAAGAGAAGTGGCCGGGAGCGTACTTTGTCTTTGCTAAAGTCTCGGGTGATATCGCCACCCGCGCGACGAACACGATCGCGGAGTAACCCGGAGACAGAGACAAACGGACGTTGCGGATAGCTGCACCGGTTGCAATGAGAGAAGAAGAGAGGGGGAACGGATGAGTGAGAGCGAGATAAAGCTAGCGATGAATTCGTGGGAGTATCCGCAACATTTCATACCGATCCTTCACCGATGCGAGTGTAACAAAATAATTATCATAACGTTCACCGATACTCGGTTTATCTCTGCATAAAATATGACGTTACATGTAATAATTAAATGAACAATATTATGTTATTATAATCCCTCATTAAACACTGGAAAAAACTTTCCTGTAAATACTCGAATATGTAATACGAATTATTACCCAGAAGATATATTTTGTTTGCGATAAGAGCGACAAAAAATATTCTCCGCCCCAGTGTACTCGCAATTCTAGTTACAGTAATTTTCTGTTCGTTAAGGGATAATTAAAATTGCGCGCGATGCAGCGATATTAAATATTCATGAAGAGGACCTATTTTCGACGAGGAAGACACAAAGAGCTCGCGGAATGTGCTCGGCGTTGAACGACGTCGCGGGTAAAGTGGGATGGAAATAATAAGCCGATTCTCTCTCTCGCTCCCTCGGACGGGCGATGATGAGTGGCCGACGTAAATTAGCCGGCGCGTAAATTACACCACCCCCGACGTATAACGGCCGGTTGCTAACCGAGTCTCGCTCGCGTTTTCGCGGGGATCCTTCGACGGGAGCGAGCGAGAGAGCGTTAAGAAAGAGAGAGAGAGAGATCAATGTAAAAAAGGAGAAATGGTGGAAACCGGAGCCGTTAATGAACGTCGCGTGCCGCGCGTGAGCCCAGGACGTGCTGGTAGTACTGCGGATGACCTCTAGTACCCGCGCGATAAATCCTCCAAAACAAATAACCCATCCGAGTTCGGGAATTCCCGCGAGAGCTCGACCGATCCGGAAATTTACGACAGGGTGGGCTTTTACGATCTTCTCGATATCCGTTTCGATATCTGGGCCCGCGACTCAGCTGACGGTGCGTAATCGATAATTGAATATCGAGATGGCGATTTTATAGGAGCGCGCGGTGGATTTTCACGGCGGGCGTTTTATCGGCGCTGCCCAATCGCGAAAGAGCGAGCCAACGAAACGAGTTTCTCGCGGCGATATCTCGCGCGGAGATTACCGACTGGTTATATCGAACTTAATTTAGATATACGCAGTAGATATATCAAGTTCTAAGCGCGTAAGCACGGCAGGCAATTGCCATTGACAATTCATTAAAGCGAATAGCGTAAGCCAACTCCTGCAATCCTTTTTCTATTTTTTCGTATCGCTCGCTTATCCCGTGAGAATAAATTTAACGCTCTTTTCCTGGTTGAAACGAATTTTGTAATACTGGAAATTATTGTTTCCATCATATATTTATTATACATGTATTGTGTATTGTTCAATTACTTTCAAAATATGTTTCGTATATTTTGAATGCAATAAAAAGTAAATAAATAACCAAAAAGTAGTAAATAATATGATATAAATCATACTGGTAATTTTCACAGTGGGTTAAACCAAATGTTAATTGAGTTTCGAGGTGAGAACTCGAAAATTGATTTTCGGTCTTCGCATAAACAATCGCATTTGCAAAATTACGCTAATCGCGAAAGGCCGAGAAACGACACCGATGTGGAAATTTGACGAAAAAATGTGTACTCTCGGAATGCAGTTGATATAACGAGCGCAAGAGAAGGCAAAAAAAAACAATAAACGAGCACGCAGGCGCGTGTCGCTCGCGACGTGTATTCCACTAAACTCGATTTTCCCCGGCGAAAACAGAAGCCAAGGTCGGTTAGGCGCAGTGC
This sequence comes from Goniozus legneri, assembly GCA_003055095.1. Lineage (NCBI taxonomy): Eukaryota > Metazoa > Arthropoda > Insecta > Hymenoptera > Bethylidae > Goniozus > Goniozus legneri. The sequence goes on from NCVS01000226.1 coordinate 95,985, forward strand.
GGCCGATTTGGTAAAACGCGATCGATCGTAGGAATTCAAGTGCATGCCCGGAGGTAAAAATCGCTCCGGCGGAGAGCGGTGGGCACGCGAAAACGCGGGAGAGATAAAAATAAATAAATGGAAATGACCAATTAAAGGATCGCAAACGGGGCCAAGCGGCGATTAATTAAACGACGATCGATCGGGAGAGAGAAGGCTGATGGGGACGACGAATAAGCCGCGAATGGCGCACTCGCCGGCTTTTCGCGCGCGGAGAAAGGCAGACAAATGCGTTATTCTGTACGGGAGTTGGCTAGCCCCGAGATAAATCTCGCCGAGTCGCACCCGCGCCGTTTAAACGATCCGACAAAGCGGCCGCGCAGGTGCACCGAGAACGCGCTCAATGATCGTAGACTTTGAAATTTGAAAAAATTCTTATCCAGAGTTTTCCCGAGTTTTAAACTACATTAATATTCAAAACTATTATTCCGAATAGATGAATATTATTTAGAATGAAATTTATTTCTTCAATTCGACAAATTATTCTGCCCAGTACAAATACGAAAATCGGTTTTCCTATAGGTAGCATAGTTTCTGAAAATTGTGCTTGAAAACCAATCAAATTAAACAACGAAAGAGAAGGAAACAACTACTTTTCGAAAACCATATAAACCTTTGATCCCTACTCAGGACGAGCCTGTCGCAAAATCAAAATCGCGGTGCGTGTTTCGCGAAAATTTCCGTCCCGACGCACGTAAATCCCGCAACGCGATCAGCTGTTTTCCAAACATCACGCACACGCGATGCGTAACGCGATGCTTGATACGCACTTCCCGTGTTTGACTTTTGCCGTACGGGCAAACAGTTTTTTATTTCTCCTCTTTTTTGCAGCGCATTCCTTCCGCACCGTCGGCCCCGAAATGTCGAATCGACGTTTTTCGACGAAAAATGTTGTAAAAACGCGGCGAGAGAGAGAGAGAGAAAGAATCGTCGACGATTTTCACATTTTTAATTGCGTCATTCAATCGAATATTTCAGCGCATCGATAATCGATTCGGCTCGATTTTGCGTAACACTTTTAACAACACGCCGGACGAATAAATATTTACCGATCGCGAGAGCGACTCACCGATGGAAGAGAGAGAGAGAGAGAGAGAGAGAAAGAACTTTGCGATGAGGAGAATAAAAAAAGAAAATCCAAAGAAAGGGGTCGAAAAACAAAACGAGCGCGGACTCGAGCGGTGCGGTCTTGCGCAAAAACGCGAAGATAGTAACGGGACGAGGTGGGGAGAGAGGGGAGTTAGGTAGGTCGCGTTATACGGGCTTAATGATATTACACACAATGCTATCCCTCATCTGGATTGTGTGGCCATTATGCGCGGGCGAGAGCGAGAGAGAAAGAGAAAGAGAGAGCGTGCATAAAACGCACATGTGCGTTTTCTCTCTCTACGGGGTCGAGCCTTTACGGTCGGCGCGCATATAGATTCGCCGATTCAACTGGAAAATCTTTTTTCCCTTATAAACCCGAGCCTCTGCCAACACAGGAGGCGCACAGGGGAAGAGTTTTCTTTCAGAGGCCTTAACGACCGAGCGAGCCAGTTTCTCCCTCGCGATATCATCGTCGCGGTATCTCTCTTAGGCGTGGTTACCATCCTCCCCTTCCCCTCCCTCCTCCACCCCCACTCGAGCTCACCAGTACGGTAGCCCGTCAGTATCTACGCCTCTCGCGATCGGAATTGCAAATTCGAACGAGTCCGATCGCCCATTTTAGTCTACGAAATGCGCGGGTTTTTTTCGTTTTTCCACGCTCGCGAACGCGCGCTTTTTTCCGCGAGGCTCGCCTTATTGGACGTCGAACCGGTTGTGAATTTTCTTCATCCCCGTCGCTTTTATCTTTCGTTCGTTGATAAGGGAGAATGGCAATTTTCCAGGAAATTCCAGTCCGAACTCTTTCGAGAGCGAATCAATCGGATCGGCTGGCGGGCTCGCGGATCGGAGATAAATCGGCAGAGGCCATCCATCTCGCGGGTTTTCTTATCTCGATGAACCTCGATATTATAACCCGAGCGTACGAAAAGATAAACCCAGTCTCATCCCCGATCGATAAGCGCACCGGCGATTCGACGGTAAATCAATCGGAATCGATCGCGGTTTGACATTCGATACGTCCGATCGTCGGGACCACCCCATCCACGCGGAGACTGGAAGAGAGAGAAAGAGAGAAATCGATTCGAATCTCGAAGCGGCGTCCTGAAAGAAGTAAGTACCCCTAATTGGTCCCCGGGGGATCGGCGAATAAATCGTTTTCATCGTGACTCCTCGCGAAAAACGTTATTAAAAACATTTTCTCGGTCGAGAAGGATCTGCCGGGACTAGCGGGATCGATCGTATCGGGGGAAGGAAGCAGCGAGACTCCCTTTTTGCGACGCAAACCGGGCCGATTATCGGGGAACGTGTGGTGTTCGCGAAACAATGCGGTCCCGTCCGCGAGACTTCGGAAATCGCGTCTCGGGAAGCCGGACGACGACGATTATAAACGAGAATCTCTCTCGTTTTCTTTGAAGGGGAAGATCCGAGTCAGAATTTTTAAGATGAATTTATACATTTGCACTCTAAATTTTAATCAATGAAAAGTCACTATTTTGAAGCGAATTCTAAAATCAGTACTGAAAAAAAATTTTTCTACACTGGTATTGGCTAATATCCAAAAATAAGAATTTAGTTTTAGAGCGACTTTGATTTTATTGTTCTGCTTTGAAAAATAAATACACCTCTTCTCCTCCCATCGCACTTAGAGAGCCCTCTTGTTCGACGCATAAGGACGGGCAGACGGATGAAGAAGGTATTATATACGCCGGTGGTGAAGCGAGTTTTTATCGCGAGCCGCCATCTGCCGTCCGATCGTCATTACGGGGCTAAGTAATCCTCGAGATCGGCGTGCGTGCCGAGCGAACGCGTTCGTTGCGAAACTTGGCGGATTTTCAGTCGGCAGGAAATCCGCGATCGATTTTTCATCCTCGTTTTCCGCCTTCTCGTTTTCGTTTCAGGGTTTTGGTCTTTCCCCGAGCGAAACCGATCGGCCGATTTTAACGACGAATACAAATGACGACTCGGCTAAGAGCGTTTCCTCTCTCCTTCGGGAGAGCACTCGACAATTAACCTTTTACAGTTTTTATTGCCAATTATTGTCAAACGCACTACCGCTTGCCGAGACCTCGCTCCGTTCTGCGTACACGCTCGGTATTAATTTAATTACGCCTTCGTGCTTCTCTCTTGCGCGATGTTTCTAATTACATTTGCTGTACAAACAGCTCCATCTCGTCGCGTGCAAAAAGCTCGTAAACGTTATCGAAAATCGAATTTTTTAAAATTTCACGGATTTTTTCAGTAGGGTCGTTAGAACCGTTCTACTACCTGACTGACTGACTCATCAAATAATGAAATAGCGAACGAGGACTGCGATATTTTCCAAAGTTGACACTATATTCGCGCGTATTTCCGCGAGAGATCGGCGTTTGATTAAATCTCAAGAAAATCCCCGTCGCGTTTTAATTCCATTTGCCGGGTGTTTTACAACTTCATCGAGCGCGATTGGCGCACCTAGTTCGCTTCTCGAAACCCTCTCGCTCGTAATTCTCGCGAAACGATCTCGGCAATAAAACAGTTTCGCGTGATTTCCTCGCTGCGTTTCACCGCGAGGGGTGGCTGATGTTTTCGCCCGATGAGAGCGAGATCGAGGCGAGAGGTGAGGAAAAATCGGACGCTCGCGATTCCGCGTCAAGGATCGCTTACCCCGGCACCCATATTGGAATCCCGGCTCGGCTCACAATGCGGAAAAGAAAGAGAGACGCGCGTATTTTTTTATTTTTTTGCTTCCCTGGCCCGTTGCATAATTACTTATTTGATGTTGGGAATAACGACCGAGGGGCTTATCCGTAATAACGCGCGTATACCGGAGGTTACGCAGATAAGAGGCATCCGAACAGGTGCCCGCTTGATGGACCGATATAAAGTACCGAGCGTAAACCCGAGAGTGAGAGAGAGAGAGAGAACCTAAATACGAAATACGTGGAAGTCGTAAAGTTCGCCGGGAGCTTGGAATCTCTCTCGCTTACAATCTCGGCAACGAGTCCGGGATAACGCGTTGCGAAAAGTGTCTTTTTCCGAAGGATAATCACCGGGCTCGTATCGGTGAATCAGTGAAGTCGTTAGGCCCGCTAGCCGGATTCCCGCGAGCCAAATATCGCCTTCCACCTTCGATAAACAAAAAGGTAAACACGCGAGGCGGTTGATAAAAAATTCCTCGACGAGTGTGTATTTTTAAACAAGCGTCTGGTATCGATCGAAGGTTCGCGGGGATTTCTCGATGGGAGGCTTCGCGGATGATGAGACAGGTAAAAGACACGCATCCGCGGACAGGTGCCACACGCTGGGTAGCCCGTTCTACCCGTTTAATAGGTTACCTCTCTCTCTCTCGCTCTGTGTTTTCTCATCTCGG
>NCVS01000226.1:102307-149531 GCA_003055095.1 Goniozus legneri
AGAGAGAGAGAGAGAGAGAGAGAGAGAGAGAGAGAGAGAGAGAGAGAGAGAATGGAATTCGCGAGCTCGTTTTTAACTATCGTTTTACTTTGTCGGGCTCTCGCGAATCGTTCTCAACTGTCAAACGAGACTCTCGTCCGCGGGGATTTTTTTTGCGGAGAGAGTCGGAGAAACGCGAGGAGGAGGGTTAATGCGAAAGTCGAATTATACCCGACGCTGTGTCCAAGCGGGGCGTAAACCTTTTCTTATCTCGCCGGTATAACGAAGCCGGGACCGCGCTGACGCGATCGAATAGATGGACTTTCGTCGTAAACGCCGTGTCGTGGAATTCGACTGCGGTATTATACTCTCTCTATCTCTCTCTCGCTCTCGCTTGGTAGTACGCCGGGAAAAAAGACCGGGAGAGAGACGATAGCGGATCGCAATATAGCGTTAACCGCTGGGAGGAGGCTTCGTCGCGCGCGTAATTAACAGACTACCGTTTCCAGCGGGCAGGTGACTCGCCCAGGGATTCTCAACTTTCCAACGCGAATTGCCGAGAGTCGAGGGGAAGATTCGGCTGTTCGCGAGGTCTCGCTGGAAACGGACTTTCCAAGTTCGCGATCCTCGACGAGATCGACTTCCTCGGGTCGGTTAGCCGCTTCCCTTTGAGATTATAATTCATTCTTACGTAAGGCGACTTATCGAGGAAGGACGTGGTCGGGACGAGACGTCCGGAAGTTACCGATGCCTGTTTCTCCGCTTGATTAGTTCTCGATTGCTACCGACGGAATTCGGCCGATGCGAAATTAACGAAATATCGCATGTATGGGAATTTTCGAGTTAAGGGGCTTCGAACTGCTTTATTGCCGGTAGAGACATAAAAATCCTGGAAATGTCGAATTTATCGCGCGCGTGCGATCGTCCAGAGAAAGAAATGGCATCACCTTTTGGAGTGAGACTACGACGCAATCGCGATTTGTTTCGTGAATCGTAGAATACCGATACACAATACATTTTTTAATTTGCAGTAAAGAGTTAAAATAAATAAAATTTGTAAGAATTAAAAAATAATCTAAAAAAATATTTAGTGATAAAATTACTAAATTATAAATTATTAGTACATAAATTTTGTTATCTTCAAGTCATTTAAATAATGTACACTCCGAAGAAGAGAATTAATAAGCGCAGATCGCAATCGGGGGAATCGCACCGCATACACACGCCCGTAAAAGTACAGACCGCGGACAGATGGGCCTAATAAAAATTAATCAACCCTGAGAACTGTCCGAAATCCGCAATTCGCGATACGTACGCGCCGATTTCTCTCTGCGAAAAACACCTGGCAGGGAGGGCTACCCGTCCGTTATTGCGCAAGCGCGTGAAAAAAAAAAGAATCGGGGAGAAAAATGGCGACGACACAATCGATGGATATCGGCGCGGAATCCGAGAGAGTTCCGTTGCTCGCGAGAGTGCGAGCGAGCGCGCAATAAACAAAAGTCACGAAGCCGGAATATCCGATAACGCGACAGGTGGTTCGTGATTTCGCTCGAACAGCCGGGAGAGGGAAACTCTCGCGATGACACGCGCGGGAGAGAGAAAAATTTCCATCGAGCGATAAACGAGACCGAATTTATCGGAAACGCGATCTCCGTCTCTTTTTTTCAATTTCAGAAACTCAGCTCTTTTCGTACGAATTTTGCGCACGGCAAAACTTTTTTTTTTCATTCGCACCGAGGACGTTTTCCGCGCGCGTGTTTCCTGCCGCGCGATACCACCGAAAGTCCAACCGCCCGGACGACGGTTTTATATAATAACCGGTTATAATCCGTGTCTCTCGTTAATACGACTTCGAGCGAAATTTAATCTCGGCATTTTTGTCCCGCTCGGTCGCTCGCTCCCGCGCGCATCTACCGATCGATTCCTCTCGTCGTCGATCCTGCTTACGTCGGCATAAATCACGCGATTCCTCCGTCGGTCGGGTACGACGTCGGAAGAGATAGCGATTTTCGAGTCCAATGATTTACTGGTTGGCGTCGGAAAAAAAGAGAGGAATTAACTACGCGCGGCGCGATAATATCCTCGAATTCGACCTTTCGCACGAGCGAGAGAGAAAAAGATAGAAGGAGATAGAGAAAGAGAGAGAGAGAGAGAGAGAGAGAGAGAGAGAGAGATTTGTGAAAAAGAGACGACACTCGTTCGAATTAAGAACAGAAAAAGGCTAAAAACAGAAAATGAAGAATCTCGGTGGAGAGCTGCAAATGGATGTAGCGCGTTAAGTGTCGCGTCGTATCTCGCGCATCTAACGACGTGAGCGCGAGCGGTAGCGGCGAAATCCTTAAAGTCGATGTAGCACAATGGAGGGCCGCGCAAGCGAACGAGGGAGAGAGAGAGAGAGAGTGGCTCGAGTCGGTCCGGGGCAAGAATAAAGGAGAGGGCGAGAGAAGGGAAGAGAAATAAGGCGAATGAGAAGTAGCAAACGCAGAGAATTTATTACCGTGCAAAGAAGACCTCGAAGAAACTCTCTCTCTCTCTCTCTCTCTCTCTCTCTCTCTCTCTCTCTCTCTTCTTCATCCAGCGAGACTCGTAAGCAGTTAAGGGGTACCTGCCCCGTACAAATAAGACGCCGGTTGTGGGAGGATAAGCAGAGGACGTACAAATGAGTAGAGAAAAAGAGAAGGCTCCCTTTAAGAGGAATCCTTTTTTTCCGCTAACAGGTGTATCCATATAAACTATTAAAACGAGGCTTGGCGTGTCGCGCGCGAGAATTCACTCGCGAAACTCGCTATCTCTCTCTCTCTCTCTCTCTCTCTCTCTCTCTCTCTCTCGCCCTTCGAACGAGTTAACCACTTCGGCGAGGTTTCATAGCCGCGAGGCTCGTTTATTGATCGGCCATCTCTTCGTAGGAACATAAAAATTTATCGGCTATTCAGCCTCGATCGAGAAAACGGAAGCGTGTTTTGGAGAGCATCGAGGCCTCGAGGAGCAATGAAAGATTCTTCGATAAAAGATGAAAAATCGAGTATCGGAACGATATCAGAAGTTTCCTATTGGAGTGCCATATGATTTTTTTTTATTTTATACGTAAATAACACTTTTTACATTTTTAATAACTCATTACATACGATCTATGCAATATCCTTGAAACTGGAAAAGGCTCTAATCCTTTTCCAAATTTGCAAATCGTCCGCTGATTTTAACCCAGAGCTCGAGTTCGCGAATACCTGTTGCTCGCGGAGATAGGAAAATCGATGGGGAATGAAGCGGATAGCCAGACTCGTTAAAGTCCGGTAGCTTCGGCAGACGTCGCGGCCGCGTCTGTGCGCGTACTTAACGACCCCGGGCACCCGGCCGAGTGTAGAGAACACTGGGCTCCTCCGGAGTAGTCTGTCGCCGCGGAAACGGCCAATCTCGGCAGCGATCGGCGCCGAGATACCGCGAGATCCGAGCTATCAATTGGAGCGAAGAACCAACGCACCCGCTATTCCACTCTCTCCGCGAAAACCGCAAATTACGCGCGAGATCGGGAAAAATATCGAAAACTAATATCGCGAATTGGATTCCTTCCGTAGGAAATACGAGCGAGAGTATCGAGCTAGGTAATGAGATTCGAGGCCTCTTTGTTCGCCGCGCGAGGAGAGAAGAGGAGAGGAAGAGAGAAAGAGAGAGAGAGAGAGAGAGAGAGAGAGAGAGGAGGGTCCCTCTGAAACAGAGATGCGCGGCCTTGAACTCGTACCCGTCCACCTACCGACACCCGGTCGGTCGATAGGCGCCACGCGCCGCTCCTGACCTATATAAACACCGGGAATTCCGGGATACAGACGGTCCCGCTTAAACCCGAAATTGCTCCCGATCGAAAATCTCGAGGCTCCCGTCCGCTCGAGAAACCGAATACGAATCGCGGTTGATATTCTCGTCTCGGTGGTTATATATCGCGTTCGGTTGGGTTCGAATGCGGCGCACGGAGTCAATCGCGCTTGGCAGCCAAAGCTCTCCTACGTGGGCGTTAATTACCGTGTTAAATCCAGCCTCGCGGTGGGAGTAGGCGCGCACAAAATGCCGACGCATACATCGACGAGTTTCGACGTTTTCTATCTACTCGCCAGCCAGCTCAGCTCGAGAACGTAAGCTGCGGATTATTTTTTTGCACCGAGAGAAAAATTCGAGTGAAATCAAACGATCGGATTAAATAATATAATAATTAACAATCAGTGATATCGATATTCGTTTCTCGAATTCGTTACGAGCATTTATTATCTTTAAATACTTTTAACCTCACACGAAGAGGAGAATTCACTTTCGGAATTTCCAGCACGCGAGAACTCTTAATTTTTAACTAGAAAAGATAGGAGAGCAAGACTTGTTATAATTGTAAACAAAACAGCCGGTTGCGACGAGTTCGAGTTGTGTAACTCGTGGTGGGGGTGGCCGGAAACAAACGCGTCGTTTTGTGGGCTTGCCCTCGACAAAAATCAACTACACGTGTCCGAGCTGACCGAAAGTGTCAAGACTTACGAAATATTCCAACGTAGAGATCGAATCCGAGTCATCCGCGAGCTCCGAAGATACTCGGTTCTCCCACGAGCTCGCGAAGAAAAAAAGAAAGCCAACGTTAACACTTATCGCGCGATTAGGAGGAGCGAGCTGTTTACGCGAGGCTCGTAAACACGCGGACGCCGATGCCGACTGAGCCGAGGGAGAGATAGCGGGAGGTGACCGGGCGGCGGAGAGGATCTCGGAGAGCGCGTGTCGCGGCACGTCGCTCGTCCAGGATCAGCCGGTATCGGGAGAAAGAGAGAGAGAGAGAGGGGAATTCTCGGTACGCAGCTTCCGGCCGGTCTACGCGAGTGAGAGCAATATTGATTTTCCCGAAGCTGGGTGGTAGTACGAGATAGCGTTCTCTCTCTTTCTCTCTCTCTCTCTCTCTCTCTCTCTCTCTCTCCCTCTCTCTCTCTCTCTCTCTCGCACCTCGATGTGCAACGTTGTGACCTAACCCAACGAGGCTGCGAGGGGAGGATGGCTAAGGTGGGAGGTAGGGCTGGCCACGGTCAAGGTCGATAAACAACCCTCTTCTCGTCCGACCACCCCACGCGCGTCACTCAACCCTGTACATGCTCGCCGCACCATCGGCTTTTCAGTTACCCTACAGAGGCTTAGTATTAACGCTTATTATCTCTCTCTCTCTCTCTCTCTCTCTCTCTGCTCTCTCATTATCTATCTTTCTCCCGAGTGTTCTCGATCCTCGTTGCATTCCCCTTTGTACGCGCTTACCTCCGACACGCGCTCGGAAAATACGATGCTACTTCTTTCTCGATTTCTCTCTCTCTCTCTCTCTCTCTCTCTCTCATTAAAGCCGACAGTACCTACAGCGGATTTTTCAGCTCTGTGATTTCTCGAGAAATATTTTAATTCGCGAACCGATACGAGTCTCATCGGACGCATAAATTGTCCATTTTCGAGTATTAAATCGTCGTGTGTTTATCGAGATCCATTTATCACGAGACCTCTGATTTCGTTATGAGTTCGTCGTTCGTCTCATTTTTGTCTGGAATTTCGCGCGGTTAACAAAGTTCTTTTCGAAATTTAAAAGCGACGACACCTGCTGGACTCCCGCTATATTCGACCGCCTACGCGAGTGAAAAGAGCTAAGAAAAAAGAAATTAATTCGAGGGATTCGCGCGTGGTGTCCGTTACACGCGGGTTACAAGGTGAACCGGGACCGATTGTAATTTTCGGCTTTTTATTCCGGGCCTCGTCGCGAGTTACGCGACCCGCTCTCGTTATCGCGATCGCAGAACCTCCCCATACTTTTTTTCGAGTATATCTCGCTCCAGGAGAATATTCACCGACTCTATCTGGTTATTTTCGGAGAGCGAGCGGGAATAATTAAAAGCCGCGGAGACGGGCACCTGAATTTTTTAACGGGCGAGATATCGCGAGCGAAATTGTCGTATGACTCAATTACCAGCCGCGTGACGCTGGAATTGCGTGGAGTGAATATACGCGAACCCCGCGGGGTCCGCAATTTGCTTGCATCCATGCAATGATATATCCACAGCACGTAAGGCGTTTCGCTAACGCGCAGGTGACAATTCGCCGTGGCTATCATCAAGCAAGGCTCGCTCTCGCGGAAATTATCATAATGAATGGCTATTACTTCTCGCGAATTTTTCGTCCGATTTCCGCGGGCTGGTTTCTTGTCTCTCGCTAATCCGGACGAGAAATTCGTAGGAAATAGACCAGCTATTATCATTTTTTTTACTAAAAATTTAGAAGAAAACCTCACTTATAATCACACTTAGAATTATTATATTGAACAATAATTTTATCGAATTAAATATTCATTTATTTTGAATTAACAAAGTAGGTTAAACAAATATTCTCATTTCCAGTGTGTTTTTGAGTTTTATTGGGTCAGTGTCCTAAACTAGAGTCATCGGGAACAGAGAGATCTCGAGATTGCGTTCACCTGGTTACGAGACACGCTTCCGTGGGCTGAACCCGAGCGGCCGATCGCGGAGCTGTTTGATTAAGCGCGGTAGCCGCGCTCGGTGCGTTCGTTCGCGCAATTACGTCGAATGGATTTCCTAATTACGAGCGGCCAGGGTTCGAGCGAGGAGTCCGAGATTGCTCACGTTCGATTATCCCTCTCACAGAGTATTCTCGCTACATCGTATCGGCAAAAATCGAAATCACTCTCTCTCTCTCTCTCTCTCTCTCTCTCACGCGGTGAAAACGAATTCTCTATCTCGTGCTCGGTCTGGCTCGAGTTCAAATTTTAATGGACTCGCGATGATTCACGCGCGAGGTTTTTCCGAGAGGGCCCGATCGGTTTCCCCGCGAAAATTGGTGGAAAGCGCAGGCGATAACCATCGCAAGAGGGAATTCGGAGTGAGTCACGCGCGCGAGCCAGCGAAATTTATTATGCAAATATGGAAACGCGATATATCACGCGCTTTTCCTCACTCGTAATATCATAATTGGACTAATACCTCTAAAACATCGGTTCGAGCGCCGCACTTTCTAATGAACGCACAGCCCATTAAACGCGAGCGGCGCGAGTCCGCGAACAATAATTTTTCACGCGCAATTTCTCACCAGGCGTACGTGGTGTCCCGAGATGATCACAGTTCGTGAAATTCGAACGAATCTTTCCGATTCGCAACTCTGAGGCCATTTTCCAACGATAGTCCCAAGCTTGAAAATACGAATCTTATAAAAACGTGAAAAAATGTGGTTGTGTTTGAACTTTTGAATAAAACTAGCACGAACTTCATACGCGATACAGAGTAACGTGGAGAGTAGGCGGATTGGAATCTCGCGGGCTCATCGATACAGCCCAACATTTACGCATAGCAAATTGGCAATTGATATATGCCCAGGCCGGTCTCGGGAGAACACGGCGCATCGAGTCGCGAATTAAACTTTATAACTTTCATGTCCGGCGCAATGTATCATTATGCGCGAGTATATATAAGGGGTACGTATATAGACTCGCGAGCAGCTGCTCGCGCGTGCGCGCGCGCCTATAAACTCCGATAAATCATAGTCCGACGATAACGATCGACGCGTGTCACCCGCTGAAACCGCGCTCGTTTCGCTCTTTTACTCCATTTTTTTCCTATCTTACTTTCCTGCGTTTCCTTCGTACAGTTTCTAATCGAATTTTTGATTTTTTCCATAGAATTTGCTAAAATTCGATTACTGAGTGTACTCAAAATTTTTACATTGCTCAAAAGGAAAGATAAATGAAACCAACCATTTGATATTCACTCCCGTTTTTGACTGGAGGAAACAAGGTTCATTTATTCGTAAATTGTCTAAAGTTTTGTCGATGTTATATTTCATATATGTATTCAGCTAGGTGAATTTCAAGATTGGGGGGAGAAAAATGCTATTCAATGAGAGTGAGAGGGTTAAATGTAAGTTTGAGAGAGAGAAAATTGAAGCCACGAGACCTTGTCGTGTACCGAGGGTTTTGACGAGGTGCGTTTTTGTCGCTCGTCGTGTTGTTTGCAAACGAAACCGGACAGCCGTGACATCTGACACCTTACGCGCACCGAACTGCCCCCTCCCCCTCTAGGCCTTCTATCTCGCTCTCTCGCTCGCCCCCGTCGGTCTTTCTCACGGGCGCACGAAGGACGCTGACTTCTACGGTTGTGGCCACAAAGCTGATTAAGACAATGGAGGTTCGCACGATTATCAGCCGACGGCGCTCGAGCGACGTCAATAAACTCCCAGATTTAAGAACTCGAATTTACAATCTTCACAAATTTCAATCCGGCCGAGCTTTTCGCGACTCGACTCGACTCGAAAACTTGGGAGCTCGTCGTCCGAAAATCGTGTCGTTCGAGGGTATCGGTTAGAGTCGACCGTCGTAATTACCCGTCGCGATAGAGATATGGGCGCGTGCTCGCACACGCGCTCGTCACGCTCAGCACGCGCGAGCCCACGAGCCGTGAAAAAAGGAGGTTTGCACAATAGAGAAAGAGAGTGAGAAAATTAGATCGCTCGCGAGCGATCGTTCCGCGCCGACGAGCTTCCTGCTCGAGCCCTTTACACACCTGACACGCGACGAGACGGTTTCGTTGAATCGCATCGAGCGGATTCATCCAGTCCCTCTCCCCAGTTTTATAATCTGTTCTTTACTTCGCTCGCGTTCGTGTAAAATTAAAAAAGAAAATCTCTTTGAAAAATAGCCGAGGGAGTTTTTTTATCGGCGAGCCGAGCGATTGACGTCACTGTAATATCACGAGGGTGAGAAAATGAACCGATCGGTGCGAGGCTCGAGGTTTTTACGGATACGAACGTTATCAAACGACGTAGAAAAAGGTCGAGCGTGAACCGGCCGCGTTGGAGTGAAAGGGAGGAGAAATGGGGGGTTGCATCGGCACGCGCGTTCTACGTGGTTAAAAAGATTGGCCGGCTCTCGCGCGCGCTCTCGCGTTAAAAAGAGAGCCTCTCTCTTTCTCTCTCGAGTTCTCGTTCGCTCCACTTCCGACGCTGAGCGTAGTGACGCACCGTTGAGCAGGCCTCGGGACGCGCGTGACATTAAACCGCCCTCGCAAACCGCCGACTGTACGCGATTTATTATACGGGGGAAAGTGTTGCGCACCGTCGTCGATTAAAAGAGGTACTCGCTCGTGTGTCAAACGAACGAGGGACGAACATTTTTCACGCTACGCGACTCCTTTGCACTCGTTTTAATTACACCTTTTTTGCATCGTCTTCGACCCCGAGGAAAATCTTGCTTTTCCAATCGATTTGGAAAACCTCGAACGGCATCGAGAAACAGCTTCAAGGTGAAAACGAGTAGTAGGAAATTGTTCTTCTGTTTTTCCGGGGAAATGATATTTCGTCGGTTCAGAGAATGCACTCGTATAAATTGCACCATCTTCGTTTATGAGGAAACTCTTTCTCGCCTCTACGTTCGATTTAGAAAATCTCGAACGAGATCGAGGGATGACTTCAAAGCAAATAAAAGCAATAAGAAACATATTCTCTTAATTTTACGTGAAAATGAGTTTTTGTCAGGAAATTTTGATATAATTCGTATTTGTAGCAAAGGAAAGTCTTCTTGGCTCTTCATCGTTAAATTAGTCTCGAAACAAACTTTTAATCTTAAAAAGTATCTTAAAATATAAAATGACATAAATAAACATCCCTGCAACATGATTTTTTTTTCAATTTTCAAACTTCGTAAAGTTTAAAATTCTTTGAAACATGGCAAATCAAAAAGTTTCTAATGCGAAAACAAGTAATATTACCCGATACTCTCCGCGGGAAATTATCGCGAATCGGGGGCTAATCGCTACCACTCGTGTACTAGCAAGGCATATAATCGAAACCCGATAAGAGATCGGATAGGTATCGGCTAGGTCCAGCGGATTAGCAGGGATTAAGATACCCCGAGACACAGATACGCACTTAACCAGTAGGTAAAACCAGACGAAGGTACGAGATCGACACTCGACATGCGATCCTAGACGCGATCGAATTCGGTATCGACGAGTTTTCCATTTTATTAGTAAAACGCTTACCCAACGCTACTGCTTGAGAAGATCAATCGGGATCATCCGACGTGACGGATAATTCGTATCTCTGGAGGCACTTATCGATATTATTTCACCGACGGAGATCTTCGTCGAGATTTCTTCCCACCCCCTCAACACAAACAGGCACTAAATTACTATACAATTTTACTCTAACGATCTCGTTATCACAGAAAACGATCACGCGCGACGAAATTCCTCGCCGCTCAGTTCTCACTCTTCGAGAAGCCGGTACAGCCGTCAGCACAACAACAACAAACGATAAATCGTCACGATCGATACTCAGTGCGTTATCACTGCTGCACTTTTCTCCTCACTCCAACATCTCGTTCGCGGCGATACCGCGTTCGATCTACCTCGAGAAAAGTTCTAACACTCTAAAATCCTGATCGGTAGTTTATCTATCGTCGAAGATCCTCCCAGGCACATCGAGATCACAGATTCTTCGGTCCGTCGGCTTGACGAAAATTCGCGCGTCTCCTAGCCGCCCGGTAGTCCCGACACATCGCCCATGCCAAACTTCTAACTCCTCTTAAGACTCGTCGATCTAATTCCTCGGGAATCCCCGAACTGTATAGTTATCGATCGAACACCAAAAATCACAGAAAGCTAATCGAGACAAAACGTCGACGGCACCAAAACAAACCGAAATTCAACGTCCTCTCCCGATTCTCGTTAGGGAGGGCCGAGCACCTTGCCGATTTTTCGCGTGGCAAAAAAGAAATTTGGCACGATGCGAGGAGGGTGCGTGAAAATTGGGAGAGAATATCGACTGATAAGAACTGATTAGTCGCATGTGAAATGCACGACTGACTCGCGCACGCACGCACACGCACAGTGCACCGACCCTTACGGTAGCGCGGTCTCGCGCCGACTGCGAGGCTACGTCGAGTCGCGGGTTTCACCTTCGGCGGTGCTCGGTTCCCTTCGCCCTCCCTCGCCATTCGACGCTATCTCCTTCTCACTCCACGTGCGCGTCGAGGCGCGCGCTCGGTGTGTCCATCCCCACCGAATCATTCCGTCTCGTTCTCTCAAACGCTCTTTCTCACTCGCTCCCTCGCTCTCTCTCTCTCTCTCTCTCTTTCTCTCTCTCACTCTTTGAATAGAGCGCGAGAAGGGGCGCCGAGCGGGTCTCGTCCCACTTCGCGCAACGAGTACCAGCCGTAGGAAGAGCGAAAGAGAGATATATCGATAGCGTGGAGGCGCGAGGTGCCCCCGCACCGTCTCCTTTCTCTTTCTCTCTTCTTTTATCTCCGTCTTTCTCGCACGTGCGCGCCCACACCTACGGCAATTCCGAACCACGCCTATTTTCTCTCTCTCCCTACTTCTTCCGGCGCACTCGCACGCAACCGGCCACCTCGCCGCGCTCTTTTTACCAGCGTGCTTCGAGTTGTCGCGGCACCCGTCCGCAAGCAGAGGACGGCCCACGCGTCGGGGGGTTGCCTATCGAGAACTACCCTACTGGACACCGTGAAAATCTAAGCTCACTCTAGCCCCACAAAATCTTTTTCTTCGATTTCATTCGCTGACCACGATTTTGCCGACAATCCTGGTTCTCTTCGAGATGCAATTTGGTGTTTAAATGCATTTTTAAAGTAAATCAGTAAAGTTAATAATAATTAAAAAGTTGATACATATTGTTGAAATCTGAGAGTTAAATTTCAACCCGGACAATGATGTTCATATCGCGAAATGGTAATAGGAACTTGTTATTTTTGAATTTCATTTGGAATGATTTGATTTAGAAGTAGCAGTACTACCATCTGCATTCAGACAAAAAAATGAACGGAATTCTTGACTCGGGAAATTAGACTTATTATTACGTCGGCGTTGGGAAAGATGAAAGGAAACTAGGCTTCCGAGATCCAAAACAGAATTAAAATTCGATCGACTTGCATTCGCGGCTGCGGTAATTTTCCGGAGCCTTTTCCGCGCATTTCCAGAACTTGGGTAAACAAGACAAATCCTACGTGATATTGACACGAGATTCTCTCTCCGTCTTTCTTCGGTGGCTTTAGACACGTGTCTCTCAGTGTCGAGAGCACTCGCTAAGTAACCTCTCGAGAGTTTGGACGTTTCTTCTACTCTCCACCGAACGTATTTACCCTTTTTTTCTCATCGCCGAGAGAGCTCACCTAGAACTTGGAGCAGAAATGAGGAGGGTATTATTTGAGGTCGAAGTTGACCGACGTTTTTTTTCAAAACGAGAACCACCCGACGGTAATTAACCCGAGAAGTCGAATAGCGGTTGGCCTATTAGGATTCGACCAAGAGCTTGTCGTACCGACGAATCAACACTCTTCCTGTTTGCTCCTCTCTCTCTCGCGAGTTCGATAGAAATTGCTTTCGAAATTTTCGCGCACTGCGAACGCGGTAGCGTAACGCGAGCTACGCGACGAACTCCGTTTACGAGACGTGTAATTTCGGTTTCGAAGCGCACCGGCTGCAATTATAACAAATTGTTAGGTTTCGAGGTGAGCGCGGTGAGTGTATCGCTTATTGGAATAATTGCCCGATCGCTCGTCATTAGCCTTAATGCGGCCGAGGATGGGGCTCGGTCGAACCCCATCGGTAACCCCGCGTTGCGCTTTCGAAAACACCGATTCGCGCTCGACGTTGCCCACGCGCCCAAACGATCCGTAAAATTGGCCGCTATTACTTTGCAGCCCGTAACCGATGACAGCCACTGTTCTCATGCTCGAACGCTTAAAAATGGTCTATAAATCTGTAATTTGTGTAATTTGTTGTGTAAAGAATTATGAATTCATTACATTAGTAGACTCTAATATGAAAAAATAGCCAAATACATTGGGAGAAAAATTCGAGCAAACATTAAAAACTAATACAAAATTTACAGCTACGATCACAGAATACAAATTTAAAGTGTTGCCAAAGTGCGGGTTCAAAGTTACTCGGTAAGTTATAATATAGTATTTCAACGGTCGCGTATTGTCGCGCACGCCTCCCAGCGAGCACGACAGCACCTGGGTTCGATCCATATTGCCCACCTTTATCCGCCAAGAATATGAGAGATCCTCGCCCAGAGGCGAGGCTAGTACGCACGAGATGATCCAGCTGTTTGATCTTTGCCACGCGCGGCCCTCTCCCTTTTTATAAGGAAGTACGCAAGATCCTTGTAAGGGAGAACATATCAGACAACGGCATCTGCGTTGGCACAATTTTCACGCGAGCTGCGTAATCGGGCTGCTACCGTGCCGAATCATCTCGGACATTGCGCGTAATGAACCGAAAACGGATTTTCCGGAGGCCCTCGGTAAACCAGGAGAATTTACGTTCTCGCCTTAGCCTGATTACGTCGAGACCTCTGCCTCGTTACTCTCTCGGGTCCGTGCAGTAAAATGAGAATCTTAATTGTCCCTCCTCGCTCAGGTAATTGAGTTTTGTCGGGTGAGAGAGAGTTCCCTACCCTCTGAAATCGAATGACTGAAAAATTTTTTAAAAATAGTCAACTTTACTCGTTCAAATTTGTGAATTTTCTATTATATTTTGTTAGGATATATTCGTAGAGCACAAATGATTAAGAAATTGAGTAAAATAACAAAACAACAAACATACACAATACATCTCTGAAATTTCGTATACTATATTCCCACTGATTAAATTTTCGAGAACACCTTCCCGAGGGCATTCTCCTTAAAATTCTCTCCCGAAATGAGTGTCACCGTGTATCATCGCGGTAACGCAATCCCCCTCTCGGCGAGACAAATGGCGGTCGAGCCGCGATACGATACCGAGGCCAGCGGTCGGCTTCGTGTAAGTATACGCTATACCGGCTGGCCTCTCGTATTTACATACCGCGAGGAGGGCGGCCACTTCGGGATCCCGAAGACGCTCGCGGTTACGAGGGAGCGAGTACCGAGAACGTTTAAAGGTCGTCGTTGCGTATGTAAGGACGGTTGACGACTCCGTTCAGTCCCCCAGTTCGTTCCCGACGTAAGGACCGTCGAGTCCTGAATAGAAGCCTTCGAGAGAACCAATTTTTTCTTACGTAACTCTCCGTAATTCACTTTTTACTTCCTGTAAGTTATATTCCGTCCATTTAACGCTCGTTGCCAGGAAGAGAGAGAGAGAGAGAGAGAGAGAGAGAGAGAGAGAGGAGAGATAAATCGCGCGGTTACGCCTCGAGATCTTAGGCAAACACGAGCGCGCACGCACCACAGCGAAATAACGTAGTCGAGTATTCTAAAAAGTCAGTGCGCAGTTTGCACTGCGTCTCGGAGAGAGTCTCTCGTTCGCGGGGCACGTACACCCTAGAGAAGTCTAGCTCCGAGAACCTCTCGTCCCGATTTAGCCTCTCGTGTCACGCGTCTACTCACCTTGAGAAGGTCTCTTTTCAAGGCTGTTAGACCTAACGAGAGCCGATAGGCAAACTAACGACAGTCCCGAGACCGCAAGGACAGCCGATACAGCCAGATGTCTAATCTCTTCCTCCTTTTTTTTCGAACTGGGCTTCTAACTAGCCACCGGTGGCGGTAAAACGAGGCACTGGGCTCTCGAAAGCGAGCGAGCTGCAAAACTATAATACGGATATAAGTGGACGGTCTTTGGCACCTTCTTAGCAGCCCTGGCAACCAGCCAAAGGTTAGAAAGAAGACCAAACTGGACTGGGGGAATAAAAACAGCGGGTATCGTACCGCTCTTGCGGTCTAGCGAAATTCACCCAGACACGATGGAATATTAATTCGACTCGATTAGTTCGCTATTAATTCTTTTATACCGCCGACCTCGCTCGGCTCGTTACTCAGAATAAACAGATCCATTTCCCTCTCGAGTCGAACGCGTCTAGCTATCGCCTAATAGGTGTTTTACGACGTCGTTTACGAAGTACTAAGAGGAAGAGATATCCAACATAATTGGCCCTGAATTATGACATTAACTTTCTCTAATGCATCCTAATGCAGTCCCTACTCGCGCGATCTACTACGTCGGTGTGTTCGTGAACGAGCAGCACACGCGTCATCGAGAAAAAGAAAGCGAATAATTTGTATACTTTCGGAACATCGGTAATTTATCACGGGGCTATTTTTCCACGATCGTGTCTCCGATACGACGCGAGAGGAGAGAGAAAGAGAGAGAGAGAGAGAGAGAGAGAGAGAGAGGGGCAGGGTTGACGAAGGCAAGTGGAAAGCGTAGGCGGGGCGCATACCGAAGGCACCTGCTCATTTACTTTGCGTTCCGTGTAGTCACTCGGTAGTCGAACGAGAGGGGGATCCTCATTAGGTTTTGCCCCTACCAACGTTTACCGACTATACTACCTGCCTGAGAAACTCAACAGTGACGAAACGACTCTCTAAAACCAAGTCGATTGAAATTTCATTGATGACGAGTGTAACGAGACAGATAGATTTTAAAAATAAGTTTTAACAAGAAAAATAATTCGACGATTGATTAACTAAATCATTAAATACCGAATTATAATTCTATGTACTTATGAAAAGAACACGAAGGCACGATTCATCAGACTCAACGTCGTTTTTATCGGTGCTTCTTCGCCGACGTTGTTCACATCGGCAACGATTAATCCACTCGAATTAACAACAGTTTAGTACACAGAGCACCGAGCCTCGGCCGCCATCGCTCTCTTACCCGACAAACCGGCCAATTAATTCGCCCCATTCACGGTTATACTCCGAGAGAGGTAAAAGATCGATGGTGAGCGGGACTCGATTCGCAATGGCGACAGTCCCGATGAGAGAGACAGAGAGAAAAAGAGAAAGAGAGTGCGTTAATTATCGATTCCCTTCCCTCCGCTCGCAAAACTCGGAAGCGAGGAAAAATCGCGGCGAACCGAGACGGAAAGTGTCGCCGCGTTACGACCAATCGACGATCGACTATCGATCTCGTTATCGATCTTTCGAAGGCGCGAGCGAATCGACGAAATCGCCGTCCAAGATCGCACCGCGGCGCTCTACATCGCGATGCTAATTGGAAATCTTATTTATAGCGAAGTTCGATACCGATAACGGATCACGATTAATCGCGATATCGGCGAGTCTCACGGCCGAGTTCGGAACTCGGGAATCGTCGGTTTGTCTCGCTCTCGCTCGGCTCGGTGCCCACCGTCGTCCTTGTAACGGGACGAGCTCGAGTTTTATCAACCCGAGTAATTGGGATAGCAGATTTATAGAAATTTTATGCGAGACTGGGCCCGCGAAAGTGTCGTTCCGCTTTCGTGTCGTTTTGTCTTTTTCTCTGCTTCTTCCCCCCTTTTTCGCGTCGAGACGACGCGAAAAGCGCGCTACGGCGCCGTCGGGAGTCGATTAATCGAACCGGGGAGGAAAGGGGTAACGTTGTAAACCGTGAAATTGATGTTTTTTCTACGAGGTGCGAGAATTTATCTACGATTTATACCGGACGCTCGGTATAATTTAATTTGCGTTAGATGAAGCTGTACACCGGCTTGTCTCCGTCTTATCGTGGATGCGATTACGCGAGAGTTATTTACGAACCTTGAGTTCGCGATGTCACGAAGTTCTCTAAATTCGAAGAGCTCCGATGTTTCTTTCTGATGGAGAGATTCGTTCTCTGCCAATTGTTGATGGATCCTTCCCTCGCCAGGACCCCCATGAAGTCTTGCTTCCGTTCTTCGACACGACGAAAGTTTAACCTCGCATTTTTCAAGTCATACAATGTATACACTTTTCAAAAAGTTGGTTTTCTTTATTCTTCCGAGTTAAGAATACTTCAGTCGCGGTTAAAGATATTCGAGTAAAAAGAATTCTCATTCTTAATTAGACTCTCTCAGTCGCGTAAAAGTAACCGAACGATAATAAAATAAGAGATATCGATTTCTCGACACTCGATTTCCGTGTCTGTAGATAAGGCTGGTAATAAAAAGAAGAGAAGGAATGCGAGAAACGCGCGACAAAACAATTTTTATGTATAAAATTTCATACGCGGACTTCCTCTTCCTATGTGAGCTCGCTCCACGGGAACGTTTCAACACCTCGGAGCGAGATTTATGAGAAGCCCCGGTGGAACGAGCCAGAGGGGGAAGTATTTCAGGTCCCACCAGGGAGGAGAAGAAAAAAAATAGCAAGACCACAGCCACCCTCGATCGGGGCGTGCGCGAGTCCCGACAATAAACAGCATCGACGGTCTCGCGACCGTTACGACACTCGTCGCAGCTTGCCTTGCGAGGCCTTTAAACTCCAATCTCGGGCGGAACAATGAGCGAAGTAGGAAACAGCAGGGGCGAATAATCCACCCCTTCGGATCGGTCAAGACAAACTTTTTCGTGAAAATTCGGTTAAAATCGTAAGAAAAATTCGTCTCGGTCGAATCAAAATTAGTCTACCTTAGCCGAGATGAATTATTAGTAAAAATTCGATTGAAATTGCGAGAAAAATTCGCCTCGAGGGGAGAGGAGAGTCGAGATTCCAGGGATTCTATTTTTTCCCTCTCACCTCCGTGAGTTTTACTAGCGCGCGGCACGAGCTGTCGATAATTGGTGGCTAATCGACTGCCGCGGGTATTTTCAACGCGCGAGGCGCAAAACATCGTTGGGAATTCGCTCGGCTCGAACCAGGAAGAGGCCTCACTATGGTGGTGCACCGTACGGAAGACGTTCCTCCTGCACTTTATATTTTCACCGCGTTCCTCTATTTTTCCACTCGCTCTGCGCGTTTTAACATCGTGGCGCGACGTCCAGTGGCGTGACGAAATATACGTTGACGGAATTGACGCGTAATTGCACGAGCCGTGTACTTTAATTCAGCCACGTCGCGTTTTATAATAGGGCTCGTATTATTTAAGGATCGCCCGAGGGCATCTCGCGGAGGCTGCCATTCAGTAACCTCGCGCTCCGATTCGTCACGTGGAGGGTCTTTATTCACAGCTTCGATAAAAAATCTCGATATAACGTTTTTTCTGTCGTGGTTACCTTTAGCTGAACAAATATCGTCGCTCGATTTAAATCGCGATGAAATCTCCTGGGAAGAATTAGTTAACTGTTTTATCGAAGAATAATGCTTTCTCTTTACTAGGTATGAATTGATATCGAAAGAAATTTGTAACTTTACTTTTATTCGGTGTTTAATTTTAGTGTAGATAATAACAAAATTTGTGAATTTGATTTAATTTAAATAATACCAAAATTCGTGTATTTTGTTATCATCTGTTATGAAACTCGTTATAAAAGATTTCTTCCCTAGCAAGACTCCAACGAATGAAACAAAGCAAAACGAAAACGAGTTCTGCAGAGATTTCGATCGGAGGGCGGTAGTGCGTGGAGCGCTCTAAATTCGCGTCGTCGAGGCCCCCGCTCGATATGTAATTAGAAGACCAGACGGACGGATTTAGCGTTCTGGGAATTAATGAGTAACTCTTATTATTTACTGAGTCATCGCTAGAGTCAAAATTGGTCAGATTCACGATTCAGGAAATCGAATTCAGGACTAGAACTAAATCTCAAAACTTTTATAATGAAAGTAAATCTTAGAAGTAACTAGGGTAAGATAAATAAGGAACCCAGCTGGTCAATACAGTAGAGATTTTGGTCTTGACCTAGTATTCATTCTCTCTCTCTTTCTCAATTTCCTTTCCTTCCTGTTTTTACAAGCTTGTCCTACATGGTTCGGCGTGACAGGGACAATAGGTTGGTCATCGGTGCCTCGTGCCATTGCCGCCCTCGCCGTTTTCCCTGTGAGTATTGTCAAAACGCTAAACGGGACAAACAAAATCCGTGGGTGGTCCTCTCGAGCTACCGTCCAACGGTAAACCGAAAAATCGATCCCTTCTTCGTTCGAGCTTCTAAATGGATTCTTCTCGGAGTCCTGTGCGGATGGGCGTGTAAACGACCGTGGTGCTCCAGAATCGCCGCTGATTTATGTGGGCGTACGTCGGGATACCTCTCCGGGGACAAATTATCGTTTGTAAGTGGCTAGAAGACGCGGGGGTGCCAAACTCAACAGAGGACCGATGAATGGAAACTAGTTTTTCATTGTGACTCTTAGTAGAGTCGTTTGCCGAATTACGCGGCTATTTGCCCAACCGGACATAGAACGATAGGATTAGAAGAAATTTATACGAAAATATAGAAATAGAGGGATCTTTTTATCACGATTAACCGAGCTGACTTTATTCCGAGATCCGGTCCTTTCTGTCCCTGAAATTCAACCGGGGGATAAAAAAATCCATAGCTCTCGTTTAATCCAGTGAAGCGGCAAAGTCGTTTCTCTCCATCGTTCTCGTTTTTTTATTATTATTATTTCACCTGGATTGACCGAGGCGAGGAGAGAGAGAGAGGGTGGAGATGAAAGGAGCCCTCCTCGGACGACGCGTATGCGTTATAACTTCTCGATTCACGGTGTGATAAAAAAAAAGGAGAGCGTAGAGGGAGAGAGAAGAAAGCGAAGGGAGCCCGTACGACGTCAGCGAGACCGAATTCAAGCTTGAGTCACAAAAGCCGCCGGGACTCGCGGCTGAATAGCCATCGGAGGTTGGGATTAGGTAAGGTTAAGTTACGCGAGGGAGTGGGGTGGAGGGTGGACCAGCTCGCGCACGCGCTCTCTTCGCGAAGGCTCTTTTTTTCAATGGGGCACGCGCTACCGTCTTGATCCTCTTTTTTTCTACCTTTCTCTCTCTCTCTCTCTCACTCTCTTCTTTTTCTTACGATGCCCAAGGAACACAAGAGATTCGAGGGGCTCGTGTCTGTCTGGGTACGCTGCTCGTCCTTTCAAGGGACGCGTGCGGATCTAGGATAGACGTCAGAGGTTTATGTGTTTGTGTTTAATACGCCTACTCGTGAATCTTACAGACGGCAGCTGCCGACCCCATCGAAATTTGCAATTCGGACGATGATCCGTCTTGGCTCGTGCCATCTCCTAGACGATTCTTCATCGGGGAGATATCATCGGACTGAAAATTCTTTGATTGTTACGAATCGTGGGGGTTTTAGCATTACATAAAATCATATGAATTTTTCTCAACGTAAAATTCCTAACATAGCGAGGCTGCATAAATAACGATTATGGTTTTATATTCGCTAAAACTGCAATTCGGACTGCAAGCTGTCATTACTTACTCACGAAGAATATAATATAATACTCTAAAAATATATCGATAAAAACCTCGAGCAATTTCGATTATTTCGAAACTAGAACGCCTTCTTTCTGCGACACACCCACATGATGCAACCCGAGGAAAGCGAACAATCGAGCCCCCTATCTCGGTCCCCGCCGATTCGCGGGACACGTACTGCAATCTGTCTCTCTCTCTCTCTCTTCCTCTTTCTTCTTCTCGTTCTCTCTCGCTCTTCGAGTACACGCAAAGAGGTTACACGATGCGCGTTCGGGGTGAGGCCGAGTACGCTCGCGTGTCGAGACGCAAAATGCGCGCGTCGAACGCGCGCATCTGTCTCTAGTCGGGGTCGAGCCGAGTGAGCGAGCTCTCTGTGTTTACACGAGCGAGATGCGTGTACGCGCAGACGCAATTCCGAGTACTAGCGAGAGAGAAGTTGCGAGGAGGTGGTTTGCTCCGCGAATGTGCGAGGTCGGGGTTCGAGAAGAGCTCGACGAAAATTCAATTCATTCGCTAGACTTAATGAGATTTTATGAAAGAAAAATCACTTTTATCGAAACGTTTTTGAGTTTAGTCTCAGGAGAAAGAATTTGCGATTTTCTTATCAAGTACCATAAGAAACTATATGAATTATTACAAATTACTCAAATTTAACATTTTAGGTGAAGCCTAGTATTATTTTGAAATCATCGAATGATCAAAGTTTCAAATTAAATCTAACAAGCTTCTCTTCTCAGAATTATTCGAATTAAAAATCACTGAAGAATTTAAAACTACAAACGTATGCCGAGGACTAGTGAACTAGCAAAGATTGTTGAATTAAAAGCGCAACCGTGTAAAAAATATCTTAAACCCCTATTGAAAATGGAGGTAGAACAATGACAACAGCGGGTTACTCCGTGACTCGTTCGTTGTCGAACGATCGGGCCTCTCGTATCATATTCATTCGGAATAAATTTACGTGCGTCGAAATCGAAATACACGTATATACACCACTGGTATATCCATTCACATTGGTACAGGGAACGTTCCTGGTCCGACGTCTTATCCGCGAATTCCATTATGACAGTGACATACTGCTGGCCGAGTCTAGCGGACCGTAACGAACGCTTAGCGTTTGACGGAATATCGTCGTACGTCACAACATTGTCGATACGTAATAAATACGAGCTCTTGCAGTTTTAGAGAGACAGAATGGAAGAGAGAGAGAGAGAGAGAGAGAGAGAGAGAGAGATATTTGATTTGATTTGATAGTTAATTCCTTACTCTAGCAAAGCTTTAGAGCAAAGTACCACAAGTATGAAATACAAAGAGAGAAAGAGAAATTCGAGCCCGATCCGGCGTGGGCAGCTGAGATATTCCTGGATCGACGGAAAATGTCGAGCGTACTCGAGCACGAGTTTAAGTCGTAACGAAGAACTCCCTACGCTGACGGAATAATGAACCAATAGGGTTACGATGTTACCCGTGTCTGGCCTGGAATTCCCTCGACAACCTCTCCCCCCTCTCGCCGCTTTAATTCCACGATGACGTCTCGCCGAGACTCCTAGTTTTACTTTCTCGCCCTTTCCTTCGCTCGTAAATAATTTTCGAAGTATCGTTATTAAATAATTCGTCGTGGCGTATCGGCTGCCAGGTTACATAAGCTCTTAATCGCTTACGCGTGAATTATGAAAGCGACTCGTACGCGCTCGGAGCGCACGCGTCTCGCTCGCTATGCGAGAGCCGCATTGTGAGGCCATTATCATTCGGCCTTTTCCCTCCAATTTTTTTTTCTCTCTCTCTCTCTCTCTCTCTCTCCCTCCTTCCCTCGCCCGCCTCGCTCCTCGTTTCTCTATTCCTCGACGGGACCGCGTGATTTACACGGTAGCTCGGCCAACGCACGATTAGATAGCGAATTGCAGAAACGGCTACCGCAAATATCACCCTTTTTTTTCGCTCTTTCTACGGCTCCAGTGTGTTTGTTTTGCGGAGCGAAATGTTGCCGCTCTTATTACGAAAAAAAATGGAGAACAATTTCGTTTTTCTAACGAGTCGTCGTCGTTGTTCGCGAGCCAGGCGTCATTTCACGCAGAACTTTACGCTTCTCGCTGTAGAGGGTGTCTCAGTTCAAACGGACAGTATTAGAACGGAACACGAAATTCAAAAAAGTAAGAATTTTCACCTCGCTCCGATCGTACTTATATTTTCAATTTTTAAATGCAGACCCTTTCACGAGTAGGGTTTCATAAATATATTTATATCTCGATGGTAAACAAATATTACGATTCAAACAAATATTTTCTGTTTCAACGAGTCCGCTCTATAATTTCGAGTCGGACCGAGACACCCTGTAGGGCAAGGGGATGGAATCGTCGAGGTGGACGCGAAGAGTGATTTCATTGTCGGGCCCGTAGAACGGTTAATAAATTTCGCGATCTCTCGTTCAGATATAAAGCGTCTGGCCGCGCGCCGTTTACCGGACGATTTGGCGATAAGAGGAATCCAACGTTTCCCCTTAACGACGTCTTTTACTCGTTAACGCCGGCATTCCGCCCCCGTCGAGCCCCACCGGACAATTAGGAACGCGCTCGCGCTCCGTCGTAATAGCTCACGCTCGAAATACGCGACGTACGGTGAACTTTTATCGTGTATCTCGTCACGACGAATATGTTGACGCCAGTCCCCCGAACGGTAAACAAATCGCGAATGCCGGAATCGGGTGGCGAAAAAAAAAAACACGAGGATATCGAATATCAAAACAAATATCTCGACTGTTATTACCGTCGGAAATTAGTCGTCCGTTTTTTTATCCTTAATTCCTTTTTTCTTCTTTACACGTATAATTTTGAATTTTTTTGTCGAATACCAGAGAAATTGGTATTTTTCCTGGATCGAGTGGATATGAGATTTCGTCGATCTTTTTTACTATTTTTCATGTAGTTACGAATTTTAGATTTACGATGGTGGAAATCGTTTGGGAGAGAAGAGGAAATGAAAAAAAATCAAACGAACCCGTGAACGCGTATCGGGTTAGAGCCTCACCTCTCGCACGGCCGGCAGCGCGAATCCGCTGGACGACGTTCGTTCAATCGTGGCGACGATGCTGGACGCGCTCGAGCAGGCTGAGCTCGCTCCGCACTCGACACTCCACTTCACTCGATCTCGCGTACGTTACAAGATCATACGCGAGCACCGAAACTCTCTGTACTCCCGAAACGTATTCCTCGCAGTCTCGAATACAGGAGAGAAAAAAAAAAGAAAACTCGAGTTCGAGAACGATTCTCCCTCGCACACTCGCGTGGACGAACACAAATACCACGTCCTCTCCGTCGTAATGTACGATTGTATACACGCGGGGGGGTTTAGGATCCCAAATAAGTACGGTTGTAATGTTTTTGCCAACGTACTCACAATATCGTCGGTCACTGTGTCACATGGGAGATTAACCGAAAATTTCCGAGAAGCACTTATAAGCACCGCGGCGAAGGTCGCTCCGCTTCGAGAGCCCGCGCTACTTGTAAATTTTCGGGAGGTGCGCGAGTCGATGTTTCTCGAAGGAGCCGGGAGAGCGATAACCCTGAACGAGAGGGGGAGGACCTCCCTTGGCGAGGCCGAGGCGCAAAATGTCCGATCGCGTGCGAGGTACCTCCCGAGGAGGAGGAAAAGTGCGCAACAGGTGAGAGAGTTGCGCGGGAGGCTCCCCGTGGAAGGGGTAAGGACGAGAGGAGACGGGGAGAGTGATGAACTCGCCTACTACCGAACTCAAGAGTCTTCCGAACTTTGTACTTCTTCGCTCTCTTTTTCTCTACGTTTCTTTCTATCTTTAAATTTGCCTCTCTCTCTCTCTCTTTCTCTCTCTCTCACTTTCTCCAATTTTCTCTCCTTCTAGGCTTCTCTAACGTAAAGCGCGTGTCTCTCGAGCGTTCGCGCGAAAGCAAAGCCACGCACCAACTGCAGCAACTGATGCACACGCACGGGGCCCGTGTCGTACCCCGAGCACGACGCGCGAGGTTCCGCGTGTTGGTGCTCGCGTACGTCGGTATACACGGTAGGAGGAGTGGGAGGTGGGACACGCGACACGAACGACGTGGTGGGAGTACGCTCGAGGTGGGGGCAACTCACCTCGTCCCCTTCTCGCTCTCCTACAACCACCCCCTTCCCTCGCTACCTCGACGAGCCACCTCGCGATCCTTCGTTTTCTCGCTCGCCTTCCTCGAGTCTTCTATCTCCTTCGATTCTCATTTTGTTCCTTTTTTTTGCAACTTCGTTTCTCAGTCTCCCGTGCAAGAACGCATCGGCTTTCTCTCTCCGTTGGGGCTCCTTTTGGGATTTTATCGTGGCACGAATTCCAAGACGTCCCGCTCGAACGAGCGACAGCAGGGCATCTCTATCTCGTTTGCGCGAGAGGATAGATCGATTTATTTCCGTTGATGAATATTGAGAGGGAACTACTGGTTTGCGGAATTCTCATGAGTTTCGGTGGCGAATTTTTGCTTCGTTTTTTAAACTCGATCCTCCGACGAGATCAAGATCTCGATTCCGAATGTAACTCTTTAAAATCGAATCTGTTGAAAATTTAGCGATTTTTTTGGTCGGACGGTATGTGACTGATGAGTAGTTCGATTTGCGTGACGGATCGGGAATATCAGTGGCGGTACGCTAGGGTATACATATGTATTTATTGACTGAAAGCTCATTAGGACAATTCTAATCAATTCCAGACATCTAGATTAAGTATTTCTTAAATTTTTGGTCATTTCTTCAATTTTTCAGTTTAAAAATTATATTTTATATTGTCCTGCGTTGAAAATTGAAAATATTTTCGAGTCGAGAGTACGAAAGCCAAGAATCTCGTTGCGTAATGTTCGACGATAGAATTTTGCGGAGAGACGTTCGAGAGCGTATGGAGATTAAAAGGAGGAGGCGAGAAAGAGAGAGAGGGGAAAGCTCGTCTGGGACGCGAGTTAACCGCAACTCGGACGACGACGGAGCGAATTTTATTGCCGCGCGAGCTGCTCGCTCCTACGTCACGATTGGCTAATACTCAAGCTGAACTTACCACCTTAAGGCCTCTCTCCGTCTTCCGCGGCGTTCTTCTTAACGTGGGAGCCGTCGTACCGATGTCTCGTTCAACTTTTCAATCCAATTTTCGCCCCTCGCGCGCCAAATCTTGCACCTTTTTTCACACAGAAACGAGTCACTCTCGAGTTTCGAGTTACGCGGCACTTTCTCGGTACGCACTATCGATCAGCCTTCGCCGATAATTAAACGATTCGTTACGGTCAGCGAGAACAGCACTCGGCGAGGCGAGAAACAAATTCCCGGGTGAGCGATGATTCTCATTTAGGATTCGCGTCGAGGGATAATTGGCGATCACTGGTGGAGTGTGTTTTTGAAAAAAAAAAAGTAGGAGGAAAACAAAATTGCGTAACCCGCGCGTGTATGTGTCGATGCGGGCGCACGCGGGAAGCGACTACTCGAGTACGGGCGATTTTCCACCCGTCCTACCCCCGAGTCTCGTCGAGTTTCACCCTCGCGACAGCCCCCTCCAGCCCTCCTGCTGCTGATATTTTGCGCCCCCTGATGCTCTCGAGGGTAGACGAGGAGGGAGAGAGCGGTGCTCGTGAATCTCCCCACTGGCTTTCCCACGCCGCAACACGTGATTTTGCCAAGTGGCTCGAAGCGCAACGCGCGCCACCTACCACGCCGCCGCCGACTCCTCCCTTAATAACGCGAGCACCCTGTTGCGCCACCCTCCGCGGGAAGGGAGCGCCGAATCGCATTGGCCACCGCGCGCCTCTACGTATTGCCGCGTTCCTACACTTTGCTTCCAATCGCTTCTTCTCTCATTTCATTCTTGTCCTTCTTTCGGTAGCAAAACAGTTTAGTAGTAATAAAATATTGACTGAATTTATGTTTTGAATGTTTAAACATTTATGTAATGAAAAATAAAAAAATCTCTAAACCCATGGCTATCCATCAGTTACATTACAATTACAAGAGAATATTCTTAAGTACACGTCTAAATGAAATAAATTCTCCTCAACGTATACTACACACTTCTGAATCTCTTCCAAGTCTCAAATCTCTCTCCTAATTATTTATTTGATCGTTATTATTATTTTAGTAGTAAAATGTCGTACGCTCGATTTTAATGCAAATGACTCGCCGTTATTGCGAACTCTCCGATCTTTTCAGATGTAAATTTGAGGATGTCGTGAGAAAGGAGAACGAGCGAGAAAAAGGACGAAAACTGAGTCGAATACGTCGATACGAGGAGTCGAACCGATTGAGTTAGGGCGTGAGCGCGCTGTCAGCTCGGACTCCGGTCCCGATATTTTAATTAATATATAGATAGCTCGCGTTCGTTGCGTACTGACCCACGCGGGAACGTCTCGTCGATCGCCCGGACGCTCGTCTTCGATAATAATTAGGAGACGAGCGTGAAGAACGCGGGTACGGAGATTCCATCTCGGCTGGTGGAGCCTCGTAGCCTCGATTAATTATACCGGAGAAGGAGGAAAGGCAAATATAGTATGTTAATCCGTGGATATTACAGCTGGTAATTGAGCCAGAACACATCTCGCCGATTTTTTGTCTCTCGGCACGCGAACTCTCGAATTTCATGCGAGAATACACGCCGAGAAAGAGAGAAACGCGAAGGAGAATAAAAGCGAGTAAAATCGTACCGCGGTTGAAATAATTAGCGTTCGACGTTAGATTTCGTTCTCGTTTCATTACGCACCGTCCCACCGCGCGATCCACGGGTTATTTACCGTCGATTCGCGAACCGGGGATACGCAATTACGCATTTTGGCGCGGCCGACCTTCGAATGGAATTAACGAGACGATATTTAAGAACAGTTAGATTTTACGCTAAACGGGCAAACCCCTATGGGAGGGGCTTGCTCTCGCTTTACGATCGGCGCACGCGAAATTTCGTTTTACGGGTCGATCTCAAGGAAATTTATTTGATTTTAATCGCTCTTCCAGTCGAATACGTACGAACGCAGAATGTATTTTAATATCGTGTAATACGCCAGCTCGCCATACAGTTTCGTCTCGATCGCGTCGTTAAAATCCCGCGCAAGCGAGTTTCTACGCTCTTTGTTCCTTTTTCTGGAGCTCCTCTTATCGGCTATCGGCTCTAATCTTCCGACGAGGCAGTCAGCGAAATCGGTGGGAAAAAAAAGAAATGACTCGGCGCGTTGTGTCCGACCAATTTATAAATATACTCCGATAAGAAGGATTATCGTTGTTTACGTAACGCTTGGTGTGGGCGTCTCGGACGTCACTCATTGATCGCGCCACTTGCGTCGGAATTAATATTTCTCAACGCAACGAGCGCATCACAGTGCCGACAATAAACGATACATTTTTTTCGACGCCTCGCGACGAGAAAGGATTCCTGTAGCTGTGAATCGACAAAATTGTTTCGAGGAGAATAATAAATGTCGGTATTTTAATTGACTTTGAAATTTCTGCATAATTAGTGTTCTTGGAGCGATAGGAAGCGGAATGTACGAGTACGAGTTATTTAATCAAAAATTAAATAACTCCTGTTCAAAACTTTTATGAATACGAAATTAACATTTCGTTCAACTTGAATCGAAAGGAACCATCGGTAATATGAAACTTGGATGCTTAAGTCGGCACTCTATTGAAGAATTATCGTAGAAATTGCCGGGACTATCGAGACTCTTGTCACGAATCGTTTTCTGGACCAGCCACCCACTAAGGATTCAATCGATCGAACAAGACCGATCGGCAATTGGCCGCAATTGATTCAAACGTCACGGTCAATACGTGATTCCTCGGGATCGCAGTATGTCTCATTGCCACGTGGAAAGTTCTACCGATTCTCTCTCGACCGCGAAAACGTCGTCGAGTTACTCGTTTTTATCAAAATATTAATTTTTATATTTTCAAATGAACATTGCAATACCAACGATGAAAAGTTGAGAAACCATTTAAATTTGGACAAGAGACTGATCAAATTATTCGAATCGAGTTTCTCCGCATACGCGATTTTCCAGAACTCGATATTCGCCTTCTCAGTTCCGCTAGATTTTACGCCAGGCTCCCACAATAAAATCCATCGAACGGTACAAGATACGCGTATAGGCGAAATTAAATAAAGTCCTGTTAGAGACTGGAATATCAATTAAAATAAAGCGCGATAGGGAGAGCGATAAGGAGATATAACGCAGTTAACTGGTAACCTACGCTCGTGCTGATTTTTATTCCATCTCGCGATCGCTGTAAACAAAATCGCTCGGTGCATTTTGTAGAATCGAGTTTACCAAAGAACTCTCGTAAATATTTTCGATCTGCTCGATGACCCTGGCCGACCTATTGGCGCGATCGATGCGATTTTTTCCTTCTTCTCTCTCGCTCGATATTCGAATCGCGGTGAGAGAGCAATTTTTGTTATCCTCTCTCTCTCTCTCTCTCTCTCTCTCTCTCTCCCTCTGTCGATCTCGAAACACGCAAACTTGGCAGACTCGTGTACAACGCGCCCGGCTTTTTTTTATCGTGCGTGGGCGTAGCTCGGTATCGGCGATAAGACGCGCCATGCGCGCCGGATCGAGAGAAAATAAATCTCTCATTTCTCGAACCCGCGCGCTCTTATCGCGAGACTTGAGAAATTGATACAAGTGTTGGCGAAAATGGTAATGAAACGTCTGGTTCGTTCTCCGCTCGATCCAATCGTCTCTCCTTCTCCGTCCCGCTGAAATCTCATTGATTACGATTTTTCGAAGACGATTAGAGATCGATAAGATCAAAGCATTCCTGCGTAATAAATCTAATGCGAGGTTCTCGTCAATTGTTCCCGCGAGCCAAGCTCGTGTGTATTCAACGTCAAGTTGACTCTCAAAGTGGAGAGATTTTTTCTTTCTCTCTCCCTCTCTCTCTCTCTCTCTCTCTCTCTCTTTCACTCTCTCGAATATTTCTTTTTTTTCGTTTTGAACCAACGAGAGGTTTCGGGACGCGTCTAACTAAGGGTCCGCTAACTTTAAATCCGATAATGAATGTAATCAGCGGAAATAACATGGAATCTACGACGGTCTCTCCGAGGCCCGTCCGAGGTCGCGGTCAGGTATATATCCTTCTCTCTCGACCACGGCGTGACTAATAATTATGTACTCGGTAAGCCCCTGACTCTCCTACGCGCTTGCGAAAAACGCGAAAACTCGAAAGCTCGACTAGAAATTTTTAATCGTCGCAAAGTGCGACAACTAGTTTTCTTGACATAGCAGTGAAGTACTTGAATACTACGGTAGAAAAAATTGAGACTATTTACTGTTTAAATATTTCTTACGAGATTAAATGAGGAATTTCTCGACTGCATAATATCGAACTATAATATTAACAGAAGTACCAAATCTCGTGTTTTACAGTTGCATTCGTTACAGGTTTGATGCACACTTGTCTAGTTGGGGTAACTGTATCGCTCACGCGTTCGCCACGATCCTCGCGCGAGTTCCCATCCCTCGCTCTAATCGCGCAGATTACGCTCGTATTTTTAAAGACGAGACCGCGAGCTCGCGCCTTATCGGAGATATTTGGAATATTTATACACTCCCCTCGCGCACGAGCGTTTTATACGCGATACCGCTAATTTTTCTCTCCCGTTTCGTTCCTTTTTTTTCTCGTACATTTCTTTCCTCCAACTTTCCTGAGAAAATAACTCGAAACTCGACACCGGTGCATTCAACGATCCGTATCTTCTCGCGTATGAGTTATTCTCGCCGCGAGTGGCTGCTTTTTCTCTCTCTCGGGGCGGGAGATTAAAAGCGAGCTCTAATGAAACTTACGGAAAAATTCGCTAAGAGCTCACGCGCTCTTTGTCATCGAGATTATGAAGAATTCCCGCTGAAACGGTGCGGAGATAGCAACGAGATTTAATCGCAAAACGCTCTCTCGCAAATCTCGAGTTTTGCATCGAGGAAAATTCAAGTACGACGAATTAAATACTGTAATACCCTGATTCTTTTTTTATCGGTGGTTCTTTTTTGGGGGGTGCACCAGGTTCAACTACATCGAACTAAAATTATCTATATGAGTAATTCCTCGATTCGGGGAAGATCGAGACAGTGGCGATGAAATAACGGCGATCCTAATTGAATTATTGTCTCGGTTAACGTCACATTTATCATTTAAGCGAGTCCGCGGGCGAATGAACGACGAAACATACGCTGGCCCGTGTAACCCGCCCATGAGTCGCCCGGGCTACATTCATCTTCCTCTACTCTCTCGCGGCGTTACGAGTTCCGAATTCACGCCGTTTCACGGATTACAAACGAGATTTTCGTTGAAATTGCAGCGCACGTGCGAGAGAGGCTCGATTTGTCCGCGTAGCGAGTTTCATCTCCGCTAATTTTCAGCAGTTCGTAATAAGACGAGATGGGCCGAGTTAATTACAAAGAATCGCATGGCGAATCAGTCGAGAATCAATTTTACGCCGATCAATATTGCGTCGTAGGGTGTCTGAGTTTGAAGGTACGCGATGAGACCGGAAGTGGCTTATTGTGTCCGCAATTAAATCTCAGCAACGTAGCGTCGATTAATCAGCCTCGCGACAATTGGACGTTTCATTATGGCGAAATTAAGTCGCGCGGTTGATACGCCGGGGCCCACCTGGTACGAGAGAAATTAATTAACCCGTTCATTAATAACACTGACCTCTGAACTCTAGAATAGATCATAAACACTGAATTATTAACTACGCTAAACGCGTTGTTTTGTCGATATAACACTTCGCTATGCGAAATCGTGAGCGAAAATTTATTGAGTATATAAGCGATACAAAAATATAAAATATTATATTTGGTTCGAGATTTTTTTTACAAAATATTCTGCAATTCTTAAAGAACTCTAGAAAAATATTCAGTCAATTCAGATTTTTTCCTTCGCTGCATCATCCAGTTGTGTTTCCGAAGCTGCGAAATTATTCCACAACGAGGAGTAGGAGGCTAGTGCAAACCGATGGCGATCGCGATAGCGGCTGTTTTCTGGGTCAGAAAGATCTAACGGGCCGAGCGAAAAACACACAGCGAGATAAATAAAATCGGCGAAAAGGAAACGAGTCGAAAAAAAATAGAGCGAATCGTCGGCAGGAGTAGGAAGAGAGATCGATGCATAACGAAAGAGTGCGAATCGGGTCCTACGAGGATTTTGCATAATTCATGCCCCGCGCCCGCCGGGAATGCATATATCGGACTCAGGATACATTCTAGCCTCGCTCGCTCGCGCGTGCGTGAGATCTCGATGCGCAGGACACCCCGCGCTGAATATGAGGCCGAGGGAATCGGCCGAATCGTCTGGAGATCGCGAGTGGACGATAACGCGAGCGCGAGCGCATTAAACGTCAGGATACTCGACGGGATCCTCACGGAATTTCTCGATCTCGGATATTACCAATTCCTAGACGATTTCGGCGCGACGATCGTGTTTTTTTCCGTTCAACGAGACGCACCGTTAGAAATAAGATCACTGAAAAAAAATAAAAGCAGCGAACCAAGATATATTTTTTCACATCGATTAGAACTATTTTAAAAGTTTAACTTCATTTCTTTTCATGTGTTGGGAATTTTCGGCATTTTTGTTTAGCAATGAGAAATTTCGGATGATTACATCAGAAACACCTGTCTATCGATTTTTCAGGAAAAGTTGTAATAGAGAGTCCCGCTACAAAGTCAGCCGAGGAACGGAGAGAAGCTCGAGGGGGAGAGAATTAAAGGGAGAGAAAACGAGGAGTAAGGCGAGCCCGTTGCTTTCTTTCTCGACCCCCTCCTTCCTTCCGAAGCCCTCTCTTTCTCTCTCTCTCTCTCTCTCTTTCTCTCGTGCGAAGCCACCCCTGAACGACGACGAGAATCAAGTTCGATTGTCTCGCGGTGGCTTTTGGACGCGTGAGAAATCGCCAAGAGCAGCTGTTTCTCTCGACGCTCCTTGCAGAGTATGACGTCACGAGCGTACACACACACGAGGTGGAGAGGTCGACACACGTGCGTAGAGAATAAGAAACGAGAAAGGTTGAGAGTTGTGGATGCAAATTAGCGGACTCGTGGGTCGGACCTGGTGAAAGGGTTACGGGAGGAGAGGGAGGCCTCCCGGTTAGGGGTTGATGTGTATGTGTGTGTTTTTTTTCTCTCTTCCGCACGAGTTCCGCAAATCTCCGTATTATCGAGCGGCTCTCTTTCCCACGAACGCCCTCCCGAATGCCGTAACGCGCCAGCGTTCGCGCATTTTAATTACCTCCCTCTCTATTTTTCTCGGCTCGGCTCGTCGTTAACCGGACTCCGACAATGCGATCGTGACCTGCGGGTCGAATGAACGATGCGCGGAGTCCTATACGATTCGAGTCGTCGACGGAAGTTATTTTCAGCCGAATCATGAAACTGAAGATATCTTATACGGGTGAATAACGTTATGGGCTCTGGGTAGGCGAGAGTTGCGTCAGGTTTGACAAAATTTAAATGCGCGTAAAATTAAATTTAATGAAAATGGTTAATAATTAAAAGCTTTGATTCCGGGTTTGCTTTACACTTCTACTCGAGGAAAACATTTTCTTGAATCTACTGAATATTTTCGATCAAATTAAATAATTTCCAAATCAAAATTGACGAGCCAATCAAAGAAAACCTTCCTTGACTTGAAAAATTGTTATTTGTTAGTCTAAAGTTATACATACACTGTACTACGCTTCAAACTTATAAATATAAAATAAAATTATGATTTTAAATGCTAAAAGGCAAATTGGGACATTCGCTTTAAGGGCAAGAAAAATGTTCAATGCTCGTTTACTATAAATACACGAAACTCGTGATTCCAGGAGCGAGAGGAACGAAACTCTCGACTCGGCGCGAAAACACGGCGCACGCGTGTTGTATACGCGCCGATCACAGTCGTGACTCCCACCGCGCATCCCAATTAAGGGCACCTCTCCCAACGCTAATTGTTTACCCCGAGAAACGGAATCGTGACCGGCAAATCGATGCACCCGTTGTTGCCCGTTGATCGTGATCTGCGAATCGAAATCGACTCTGGATCGATTCCGCAATTAACAAATTATTCTGACTTTTTTTTTAAGATAATAGAGACATCTAAAAAGAATAAGGTTCTTTCGCTAAAATTTCGAGTATGTAAAAGAAGAATTTACTTATAGATAATCTGATTATGATTAAAACGACTAAAGAAGTATAATTTTGACATAACATTTCGACTTTTAAATCTTAGTTCCGACAATTGTATGTAAAAGTTTAAATCAAGAAATCAAACTTGACATTTTAGAAACCTCAAGTTAACTTTGAATTTAAGCGAGTGAAGTCGAAACCGCGCTAAATAAGATATTTAGAACATCTTTAATATCAAAAGTAATCAACTTCGCGTAAAACTTCGAAAGAAATATTCGAGTGCCGAAGCGGAAAGTTGAAAACAAGGCAGGGGCCAGCATTTCCGCTGCCGCGACAAAAATAAGCTCCACGATCGACACTCGCGGGTGTGTACACACCCGCGCTCTTTCTTCGCCGTGGCGTTTTGAATTGCAGATAATCGGACGCGATCGACGAGGACGATAATCGTCTGGCGCTTAGACATGCAGTGACTTATCGTCGAGGTTACTCGACTCGTTCGGGCTCGTGCACCGACGCGCGCACGGTGTCGGCGAAGATCGAGAGAGAGAAGGAGATTCTCGATAGCGATCGAGATGAGTCACCCATTCCATACCGAACAATAAACCTTTGGATTGACCAAATTTTCCAAGATTCCACACTGCAAATAAATTTACAATTTCTGTATCATCCTGCAAGCTTATTGTTAGTACCAGAAAGCAGTAATGATTACATTAAGACGCAATATACGAAGTATTTAATTCTAACGCGAATTTAAATATTTACGCCGGTAGGTGTCACAATAACACAGAAGAAGAGTACAGATGGAGAACGAAATCCTTTGATCCAGGGATGAGAGTGGCGGTGACAACCCCTCTGGGCTAGTTTCCGCAACCTGCTAGACGAGTCCGGGGTATTCTATGGAGGCGAGTTCGCACCACTCGATGGGATTCCGATGGGAGGGGAATGGAAAACCGAAGCCACTGGAAGTTCTGGTTTTCGGGTGGCATAGGCGTGCAGCTCCCACGTTGCTTGCAATTTATTCCAGGTGCCCTAACTGGCTCGCATTATCTCGCACTCTCCCTACAATCTCTCTCCTTCCCTCTCTCTCTCTCTCTCTCTCTCTTGCGAGAGAATCTACCCCTCCAGCTCTCCTTTTCTTTTGTCATTGACGTAGTTATTAACGAGGGATACGACGCGAGTGAGCGCGTGTGGGAATTGCGCAAGCTGCGCGCACCTTAAGGGACACCTTATACACGCCGAAAAGCCGGTGCGCTCGGGGGACCCTTCCCCTCCTTCATTCTTCGTCTACGTCACGCTCCCCCGTTACCTACTTGCGCGAAACACGTCGTATCTACGAACGAGAACGAACATTCCCGCCAAGAGCTGAGACAGTCGAGATCTCAATATTTGCACACCCTCTATTGAGGAATCTCTTCTCCTGAATGTAGAAACTTAATAGTGGAATATGATCCAGTTTTTTTCAGTTATGACTTGGAATTATATTTTTTGCTAGAGAAAAGAAAATTGTTTAATAGAGAGGGACGAATGGAATTTTTTTCCTCATAGTTTATCCTTTCAGATTCGAGTTGAAAATTTTCGTTAAATTTTAAGTGAAATTGTATTCGGACCTACCCACATCGAGAGGAATTTATCGCACTTCTCATCTCGTAACGTACATCTCTGAATAATTGATCATTGTATCTAACAAAAAATTTTTCATACCTTTTTCATCGTGTCGTCTGATTTTCTCAGCCATCGGCTTCCCCTCTAGATAAGATAAGTTTTCTCATCAGAACATTTCAGCACGGTGCTATCTAAAAGACACGATCGAAGAAACGCAACAAAAGTCCTCGAACACGTGCGGGCCGCCCGGATAATTTCGGCACGTTAGAGAGAGGATCCACGGGTACATAGCGACGTGTGGGAATGCGGTGAGTATCCAGGATGAGCCGACGTCACGGATAAACGCCCTCGTTATGTTCCACTTCCTCATCTTGTCCCCTACCATCCATCGGAATTTACCTTCCGCTCTATTCGATTTTCCGGGACAGGAGTTCGTATGGGGTGAGAATTCCGCAAGCTGTAAGATATCCTCGTTTCCTCGGGAGAGAGAGAGAGAGAGAGAGAGAGAGGGGAGGGAGAGAGAGAGAGAGTGAGAGAGAGCAGCGTCTTGTCGTAGGCGCCAGGTGAGATGCACCTGGATCTCCGCACGCGCGAGGGGGTCGATGACACGTATAGCTCACCCTCAAGATTTTAACCAACCCAACAATAGGAATTGCGTACATGCCGGGAGGGGGAAGAGCAGTTTACGAATTCAATCATTGTACGAGGTTTTTGTCTACTGGTGATATGACACGAAAATTGACGCGTGGAAATTTTTAGTTTAGCTACCGTGGGAATGTTGGCCCATGGTTCTTCACAAATTTTGTAAAATGTGAATCTTGAACCAAAATTTTGAACAATAACATTGTTACGCTTGATAAGGTGATCGAACGATGGAAACTGGGAAATAAATTTTGTCCAATATAAAAAACTAAATTATTTGAATTATTTGAATTATTTTGAATAATAAGAATTCATGATACTCGTTGTTTGATTTGTAAAAAGTTGGCAATTTCATGTATATCTGTACAAAACCTACGTATCTACTTACTAGGATTCGGAGTCACTAGTATTACGCCTGTACACAATGGAAAGACTTTTGTTTTCATTCGGGTTTTGAAATCGTTACGAACCTCGAGACGTATACATCGACGGTCGTGACTCGCACGATTACCACGAGGTCTTTGACCGAAACAGCTCGCCTAGTCCGCCCGATATCCTCGCTTCGATGTTTATTATGAAGAACCGATAGAACTAAAATATTATTCTGGAAATGACACGAGAGGTCGATCCTCGGAAATACGGTGCCATCGTCGAAGCGTGGGCAGATAGAATTGCGAAACACAATGGCGCATCTCCTGAATCCCAGTCGAGAAAAAGATCCTCCCACGAAATCGTCTCCGCGACGAGGTGTTCGGAGCTCGTCTCGTCAACACTATTGTTCTACCAGCGATTCACTATTGCCTCTTAATACGGCTCGTTAAATCGTGAGCGAAGACGTGTGAAATTTAGAGTTACCTAGCTAGACAGATTACGAAACGATAATCCTGTGACTTGTATGAGGTACAAGTAAATTTTAATTTTTAAAAATTTGGTTTTAAAAACAAAACATTTAAAAATTACTCTATAAAATTCTTATTGTAAACGATTAACAAACAAGAGAATACAAATATTTGACAATGAAAAAGAACTCGTGTGAATCTTGGTGAATGACATTAATAAAATTTATATTTATGATACTCAATATAAATAATTAACAGTTTTCTGTCGAAACAATAAAAGAGTTTCATAAAACGAACGTGCGAAACGTTTTAAAAATCTCGCTATGTAGTAAATTATAAAATAAAAGAATGTATATGAATTTTCATGAATCGATGAAACCGATGTCCGAAACAATCGACACACACACAAATAATCTGTGTCATTTTCATAGTGTTATAAAATTTTTTATCTCGTACACGTCATCGCGAAAAAATTCAACTTAATTCTTCGTGGCATATCACAGGAGTATAATTCCTTCAATTACGAGAACCAAGCGAGGTCGTAACCGTTAAACTGTACGAGACGAAACGAATCGGTCTACGAACGTTGAGATTCACGAGGCTCTTTCTCTCACGGCGAGCCGCCCACGCGGCCGCGATACTTTTAATCTCCCCCCACCCCCTCGTGCCGAATCCTGTAAGGCGATACGACATGGCTCGTTCGTTTTTTGCGAAATCTCGCAAAGGCCCGTCTGGGAGGTCCGACCCAGAAGACGAGGATCGATACTAAGACGATTAAGATCCCCTCAAGACGATCTCGACGGGTTTTTCTCACCGTGACGTGGTTAATTACCAAACCCGAACTCTCGATTAGAAAGACCCAGGCTACTGAAAAATTTTGAAAAAAAAATCGATCGAAGAATTATTTTGTCCAGAAATCTAAAGTTTTGTTTTAACGTATACAAATCAGCATCGAATGTATTTAACAAATTCTTATTTTCAGTATACCAAACATGAATTCTTGATTAGAGACCAAGGCTACTGAAAATTTTCGGGGGAAAAAAAACGATCGTCATTTGCGTTATCGCCAGGTACGGATTCTGATTTACGATCGCAATTAAAACGTCGGGAATGAAACCCAGGTCGTTAAAATCTCTTGGAGTGCCCGGATAACAGGCTGGGAACTGAAAAAAGTACGAGGAGCACTTTTCCCGTCCATTCACTCGTCGTCACCCACGCTGCAGCGATAAATCGCGAATTATCCCTCAGACGTTTCGTTCGCGCGAAGGTGTCGCGAATCGAAAGGTCAGGCCGATCGGCCCACAAGGGTAGCGAGATCGAACGCGAAGGAAAAAATGATAATCATTTCGTGGAGGTTTCCGTGTGAATCATCGCGCGCGTGGGCGAGACTCATCGACGGGAGGATTCGTTCAAAGAGTCGTCTCCGAGTTCGCGCGTAACGCGACTATTAGCCTCGAGAGAACGTCGATGGTCGCGTTAACGAGCTCCCGCGGAAAACGCAACCGGTCCTCGTAAAACGCCTACCATAAACCCTATCCTCGCTGAGACTTCTCTATCTCCCTTGTAAAAATTCCTACAAATCATTGGAATATTACAACGATCGTAACGATCGGCCTCGAAAAAACACAACTTCGTTGTAAAAATTCGTGTCGTATGTATACATAGTACGGCACTAATCTTTTCCACTGTTTCTTTTCATCCAAAAAATTACATCAGTTTATGATATCACAACTGGTCGACAAAAAGCATCGAATTCCATTTTTATTCGCCCGAATATTCAGTATAAGTATAAAAATTGTATTTAAAAACCGATCAAATTTAATAGCGGAAGAGCATAAAAACGACTTCTCAAAAACCATACACATTCTTTGACCCGGCACTCGTTTTCCTAAAAATCATAAGAATATAAGCAGAATCGAAAAAATTGATTCCTTCGCGGAGAATCGGTCAGAAATTTTTTCGAACCACGATCGGACGAGACTTTTTCACCGACGAGTGTCTCTCTCTCTCTCTCTCTCTCTCTCTCTCTCTCTCTTTTTGTTCGCGCCAGCCAATCGTTTTTTTCGCCTCTAAACGCGCGCGAGCGCGGGCACATCCATATTCAGCGTCGAGTCCACGGCTCTCGTTGCATTATTCAGGCTTTGCGCCCGATGAAGAGCGGCCGCGATAAAGAAAGGGGAGCGAGATTTGTCGATGTCGTAAAACTCTCCCGGTCGCCTCGAGACTCGCGAGAGAACGCCTCGAGACCGACAAGAAATTCCCGATTATGCGACTAATTAATTTTTCCGGCGAGCGCGAGATGTAGGCTTCGCGCTCGAGTTTCGAGCTATCGAGACGATTTTATTTTTTTTATAGACTCGATTTATGTCGGATTCGTTCTCTCCTCGAGAGTTCGATTATCCTCGACTTTTTCAGTTTTCTCCTTAAATTTTTTCCCCCCAATCTGAGGTAAGAAATACAGTTTTGCATCGACGTCGCATAAACACTCGTCCCGGTTTTCGCAGGGGGCAGTTTCGGCGAATGAAATTACGGTAATTCACCTCGATAACAATCGAGCGACGAGTACCCTCGGAATTTCTGCGGGTAATTAAATTTTTTTTCCACTCGTACGCATTAACCGCGATCGCCTCAATTAATTAAGGATGTTTACGCGCGCGAGCGAGTCTTTTTTTCTCTCTTCTCGTCACCGAGGAGGTTCCGAGTTACGAGCCTCGCGTGGTATTTTCGTCATCGCTCCACAATAGTCAACGTACTCGAATCGGACGTGAAGGGGAGTGCGCTCTCCTCTCCCTTTTTTTCCGATCCGCGAACCTGTCGCAATCGTATTTTCATTACTCTCCATATCGCCGCGCGACGACATTCCCTTTCGTTCTCCATTTCGATACCGCGAACGTGCAGTCACTCGAAGGAGCGAGCTCGTTTCTTCGCTCATATGCGATATAAATAAAGGAGCGAGAACTTTCCGTAGAGGGATATATCTTTGCGATTGGATATATCGACGTTTTACTCGCCGACTGGCGGAGATTCTGCACAGTATAAGGACTCAATTAAACAAGTAATAAAACAGTCGCGATATGACGCGATAATCCAGAATTGGAAAACAAAGCTAATGCGATTTCACTGAGGAATGCAAGTTTCGAGTTCAAAAGGGCATTTAATCGTTAATTTCGTTGTCTTGTATAAAAACCGTTTAAAATTTTGTATCAATTTAATGCTCTATGCGAATTTTTGCAACCACATAGGGTTTATCGATTCGACTAATTCTGTTCTCAGAGTGTAACAGTCCCAACGGTCACTCTCTTTGTAATTAAAGAGAATACAAGTTTCACCTAATTATTTACACCGCGGGACGGTTGACGGGGTCGATGGGGAACGTCGAGTCCCCGGCAGGACAAAGGGGTGGTAATTCGAGTCAGCACCACCCAGCGATATTCAGCTGGAGGCGAGAAAGAATCGAAGCGACCGGTCGTGAAGGACTCCACGCATCGACGACGATCCCGTAAATACTCTCGGACGATAAATCTCTCCAACTATCGCGAAACTGCCAAAACTCGGCGCGAGGGGTGCGCGGATTGTTTCTCGGTAGATGTACATAAGAGGAAGAGCACCCCTTCGAAATTTAACTGTGGGAAAGACGAACAGCTGAGGGGGATGACGCGGCGCGGACGAGGAACGAAAATCGCATCCCCCTTGTTCCTCTCTTCGAGATGATCCGGTGCACCGAGCGCAAAAGGAGGCCATTAAAAGCGCGCCAACCGACCACGTGGAATTTTATTTATCTTTCGGCCCGTCGGAGCGACGGTTTCGTAACGCTCGACCCTTCACGGAGGCCCTCCTGACGTTCCTCTTTCTTCTCTCATCCAACTGTCTCAGCTGACTACAATGAAAATGGCTAATGGTACTTTTTTTTGC
The DNA here is from genome assembly GCA_003055095.1 of Goniozus legneri. Taxonomy (NCBI): domain Eukaryota; kingdom Metazoa; phylum Arthropoda; class Insecta; order Hymenoptera; family Bethylidae; genus Goniozus; species Goniozus legneri. The sequence goes on from NCVS01000226.1 coordinate 142,493, forward strand.
CAAAACTCGACCCTACTATCTATTATATTCTCTTTCGCCAACTCCTGCTCTTAAACTTTGGAAGGCTCGTACTATTTTGATGTTTTCATTCGCAATACACTCATAAAAATTGATAGTTTTATTTTCAACGTGATTCTTCCAATTTTTCTTACAAACTTCTGCAAGGTTGCGACATTTTTTGGTCCATTTCGACTGGACTAGAAGGCTATCGCCGGGAATGGAAGTAGAGGAAACGTGACGAAACCTTCTCGCGTTTTAATCTCTATAAACGCGCTACCGTGTACATAAATAATAATAATAAAGTAATAGCTTCAGGCAGGGGCGCAAGAAGCGTTAGCGCGCGAGCTGTCCGCGAGCGAGATATATCGCTCGGGCGCGATCGAGCACTCCGTGCAACTATTTCTTCGTACGAATACGGCTATACGGAGCTGCGAGTTGCTAGCCGGGAGCTGTTTTTGGCGTTATCAGTGAGCGCGCACGTACGCTCACCCCGCACGACGAGTGAATTTATCGATGACAGATTGCGGCTTTTCGATGCGCCTCTGTGTTAGCCTCGTGTTTTCCGCGAGACCGTGTAGAGAGATGCTGGATTAAAGACGCGGGGGGAGGTAAGAGCGTCGAGATATAACATACAGGGTGTCCAAAAATTATCGCGTAATTTTAAAAAAGATATTTCACATAACTGGATCCGATTCGAAATATCCGAGTCGTAAGGGTAATAATAATAATAGAGAGATAATTTTTTGCCTGTAGGGGTGGATCCTAATTCTGTCGCAGATCCCATAATAAAGATCCCATGATCAGAATTTCATGATGAGCTAATAATTTCGAACAAAAAATTCTTCTCGTCAGGAACCACCACGCCTACAAGACTTCGTCTCTGATTGGCAGAAAAGGAACAATCTTGGAAATTTTAGGATTCTCGCAACGAAACGGAGCGAATTCCGGAACACTCTGTATATCGTATCGCTCGCCTAACAAGCAAAACAACGAGACGCATATCGCTGATTTATAGACCGAGTTCGCGCTACAACCGGGAGCGCCTCGATAAAGACGCGAACGTCGACGGCGCCTTTTGATGACGAGAGAGGTAAACGGGATTATGAGTAGCTGAAGGGGTTTCAGTACCACGCCTTTACGAGGGAGTCCGCTTCTTCACATCGAGCCTTTTTGCCAAACGCTACGTGAAAACTCGCCAACAGCGCGTACACGTTAATTATACACGCCGATGAGTTTTCCGGCGATGAAAAATGATCCCGAGAATTTCTTAGTTTTGCTCGATGTTTGTACCTGAATTTTGTCGTCAATCGCATTTTATGCAGAGCCCGTAGTAGCGAAAGGGTGCAATAAAAATCGTGACTAAAAATCGACTGAATGTGAAATTTCTTGACCCGGAGATTCGTTTCGAGAAAATCTTATAATAGAAATATCCAAGAGCGGGTTGATTAACTCTCTACCGGATAGAGAGATTTCGGACCCTTTGGGTCCCGATTAGACGTAATCGAGGTGCGTTCGCGTATCGCGTAATCATCAGGCAGGAATTAACGAACCGAGCTCTCGTGGCGCCTCTCGAGATCGAATAACGTTTAAATATCGATCCATAACGCTGATAAATCACGGGATAGCGCGCATGGGACGTTCTCGCTACTTTCGTTTTTACGAAAAGCACCGGTTAGAGCGTTCGCGGTGTCAACCGCGGCGCGATTTTATCGCCGATTTCGTTACGACTCGCTGAACGGTTAAATCGATGCTCGGGCGTATCCATTCGGGCTCGTATATTTGCGTTTCTAATAATCAATTTTACTTTTCATACGGCGTTAATTACCCACCTCGGTAGTCAATCTCGCGCGAAATTAATTCTGGGAAGTGCAACGCCGTCGAGTTCTCAGGCGGAAGACCGCTAGCCAGTACGTGCGCGTAATGAGAAAAATTTTGCGCGTTTATATATACCGCGAGGGGTAGCGTAGTGGGAGAGATAGCCGCGCTTAGCCTGTCTATATATACGTAAGAGAGTCGTGAGCGCGCAGCCTCTTCCTCGTTGCCTTGGAAGGCCGCTCGATGACCTCGACCGTAAAGGCTCACCCACAATCGATTATCGAACGAGTTTAGAATAGAAAACCGTTAATCGTTGCTCGACGTGACAAAAAATTACGTAATTACCCGTCGTATCCTCGTACGAGAATGAGATGCTCTATTTATACGAGAATTCATCATTTTAGTGAACGGATATTAATTTTTCTTCGATTCACTGCGAGGGAGCTTAAAGGTGTCCGACTCCCACTCGCCAGGAGAAATAGCGCGTGTGAGTGATTAGAGGTCGAACGTTAATCAGACGATGAAGCGTCTCACAATAAAGTCACAGTTCCTGCCGACAGCGCGGCAAACAGGATTTGTGTTTATAAAAATTCAAGTACAAACACCAAAAAGTACGACTGAGAAACCTTTCAAACTCGAATGAAAAAGCGATCAAACTTTTGACTGGGGAATCGCGTCCCACTTCTCGAGAAATAAATTCGATTCGGACGTCGAAATCGTTAGGCCTTATCTACGTCCTTAAACGGTGAAAGGGCGATGCGGTATTTTTCGTCCTAATCGCGCGACATAAAACAGCCGACGAAATAATCGTCGGCGTGGCTGCGAGACCACCCCGCCAAAGTCCTACGGTATCAACAGGTGTTGGTTTATGAAGCAGCGGAACGCCGTGTGGGCACGCCGACATCGATTCCGGCGCAATTTAGATAACCAAAAACGATTCGACACAACGAGTGCTCTCGGGCGAAACCCGAGCGAGATAAGCTCGATTCGCTCGGGATCGATAAATTTTTCACCACCGGCTCTCTTTTCGTAATGCAATATGGATCCGTCGAGAAACGCTCACGCTCTCAAAGTTCGCACAATTCTCCCGAGCTTTCTCAAATTGAAGAGGAGAAATCAATTATCGAACGAGTTGTTGCGAATAAACTACATGTACCACACTCAAAGAAATTACAAATATAATAGTCAGAAGAAGTCCAAATATTAAATGACAGTAAAGTGTTATAATTCTAGAAACCTATGAAAATATCATACTGGCGGTATATTAAAATCGCGATATCGAGTAGATTTAAATTTTTCTGCAATTTTTTCTTCTCACTGAATAACTTTCCTTCTTTACTGTTGGAAACCGGGAAATCCCACGAGTAGATTTTTCACGATGAGGTCTCGATCGACGTGGGCCACTTTTCCATGGAAGAAAAATCGAGGGAAGGCGATAACGGACCGAACGCGAAATCGATAATACGTCGTTAATATAATTTCACCCGTGTCGGCGTGATTTACGAGGAGGTGAGTTGCGTAATTGTGGCTCGTGGGCAAGAGCGCGCGCCTCGAAACGGAGGCGCTCTCGAGGTCGCGAGAGAGACCCCTCTCGTTTTATATCGATCGTTCGGCATTAATCGGGCCCGGCCCTCGTACGAGCCATCTGAGCTTATCTCGGACTTTACGCGAACGCGAAGTATCGCCAACGCGAACGAATAGTTTCGAGTTTGCGAACGTAGGTACGTCGAGAGAAATTTGTCGAGCTTTGCTGTTTCGAGTAGTGAAAACAAACTAGTTACAATAATAGTCTTGGAACAATTTATTTTAAGACTATTTTCCCACAATTCCTGAGAAATTTCATGTTTGAAAACGACAAAACCCCGATTTTCATATTTATAAATGCAAAGTCGAGTACAAACACCGATCGAATTGTCTGACTCGGGACAAGAAACAACTCGTACTTTTTGGAAAAAATTGGGAGAATGAGATACGCGATCGCGAATGACCCAGATTAGAAATTAAATCGACCTCGTTAGCCGAGCGTGGCCTGATTTATACAGGTGGTTTGATATATCGATCGCGCTAATTAAAAGCCCCTCCCCCGTCTCGTTCGCTGCGGGTCGTGATTCGATTTCATTCCACGAGAGTAAGACGGCCGCAGTCGATAATTAACGCGCTCTCGAGCGGTGTAATAAATTCGTCGATAGGCGAGCTCACGGCACGAGAGCGTGGGTGGGAAGCCAGGAGTCACCCACGCGCACGAGCACGAACCCTCGATTGCGCGTATTTTACCTTCACTTTGGGCCGAATGAGCCTGTTGGTTGCATATTCATGCACTCCTCGGGGCAGACCCGGTCGAAAAATTTGGTCATTTTGCGTCTCAATTTAAACGTCTTAGTCGTATTATTCGGTATTTATTCCGAATAAGTTCTGAAAGTCGTATTCCGATGAAATTCAACAATTAGAGTGTACAAACTGCCGATTTTTCGAAACCCATACAAATTTTTCGAGTCAGGAAATGCCACCCGACGTGAGCGAAATTCGGCGACACCCACACACGCGTCACTCGAGCATACCTTCCTGGAAGGATCGATCCGGGTAATCTCTCCTGTCACGCAGGTGCGAAATTCTTCTCCGAAAAATCTTACCGGAAGGAGAGAAGACGAACGATTCCTCGAGGACACCGCGGTTGCTTAGCGACGCGTTGATAATTACGCGCTGGATTAACTCAGGGGAAAATAAGACTGGTGTGTGTTGTCGGTAATTTAATAAATAACCCGCCGGGAACGTCAATATGAATCTTATCGAGAGTCGATTATTTTTTTCGGGCTCCACAGCGCGGCGAGAAAAATTCGATTGGGGGGGATTTAATCCTCTTAACTTGTTATCAACGATTATACAGTCGATGATGCTAAGTAGCGAGGAGCTAACAGCAAAAGAGCGAATAAAAACGAGACACGGTAGGAGGAAGACCGGCTCGCGCCCACGCTTTTCGCGGAAAGCTCGTGAAATTACAATAAGATTCTCGCTTTTACGACTCGTGAAATCTTCGGCAACTTCAGAGACTCTGGCGGAACACTAGAAGAATCTGAGTGTCCTCGTATATAGGTATTTATTTTTCAGTTTATCGAGCGATATTAGCAAAATTAACTCCGAAATTTGAGTCTGATAAACAACAGCTATGAATAAAGAGTGTACAAGTAAACAGTAGCAATTCCAATTGCATCCCGCAATTTCCAACTGTACGAACAATTAAGTTTTCAGACAGAAATATTTTCTCTCGAGCCAGCGAGGCGTTTCTCAATTCGTTTTCGAGAAATGTTCCCGGGCATCCCTCACGGCGAAACGAGGCCGGTCCACGAAGGATACGAGTTACTACTCCTCTCTTTTCCCTTCTCTTCGCCCTCACGACGAAATTATCTTCACGCGCGGTAGCCGCACGTTTCCGTTTCAATGGGCGACTCGCGAGTGCCCTCGTTACGGAGGGCTCGCTCGGGTGTAAAACTTAATTTCGAACTGAGAAATTGCCGGTGAAGGAAAAAAAAATCCACGAGTGTCTCGCCGATTTTTTCGCATTCCCTTGCGAACGGAGAAACGTCGCGAAGACGTACGATCCGGATTCGGTTAACGGCGAACCGAAAAAGCGATTATTCCCACGGCTGATGAAGTAGAAAAAAAAGAGCCGGAGAGCGAGAAAAAAATGCACTTCCTGCCGAAAGCGCGCGGCTCGTTTGGCAGCGCGCTTTCGCGATTCACGATCGGCGAGAGGGACGTCGGAAATTGCCGAGAATCGCGCGCGCTTCGTTAAATTTTATTGACGGCCGATCTCATTGCTCGATTCTCAACGGAGCTCGAATAATATTCGGGTCTCCCGTCTTTATCGCTATCGGAAGCCTGGATAAGTTAAGCGTTACTGGAGATAACGTCCGAGCTAAATGGTGGCGATATTGAAATAAAATGTCGTATTTAATCGAGGTAAAGAGGGTGAGATCGCGTCTACCCGGCGTCGAACTTTCCCGCGAGAGCGAGAGAAGAGGCGTCTAAATTACCAGTTTCGAGGGAAAAGCATTCGTTAGTATCGGGATTTTATTTTTTTTTCAGTTTCGTTAATTAATTTAATTATGTGCGTGAAAGCTATAGAAGGATTTCTTTCTGACGCGAAACAAAAATGTGTGCACGCACTTGGTAATGTTGTATTTTTAAACGGATCGTTTCCTCGCACTAAAAAACCATTTCAACATGAAAACCTGATCAAATTTTTTGACTCGAATTTCTACTGAAATGTTATAGAGAATAGATAAAGAAATTCCGAACAGAAGTTGGAACGATATCTCAAAATTTTCGCGCGAGATGAACGAGATGAATCCGATCCGACGAAAGATGCGAGGCCAGCACGTGTCCGCGATTTCGGATCGGTACGTGTCGAGAGAGGCATAAGCGGATCGCTTCCTCTCTTCCTTATCGAGAAAACGAGGCGAACGTATCGCGCTAATAGAATAGCGATCGATGCGCGAATCACGATAATGGGTTATATCGAAGGCGGGGAATAAAAAAAGGATCGCTGACCGACGTTTTAACCTCCCCGTCGATGCTCTTGCTCGATTTTCCAATCTCTGCCGGAGAGTGTGTACGCGCCTCACGGGTACGTATGTACCGTATGGCGAGCGGCAAGTGCTGTCGGAGTAAATCATTCGCGTTATTCCGGGTTCAAAGGTGGAAAATCGGCCATTATGCTTCACGCGCTCGCGCGAGCTCGCCTCGGATCGATCTTCGACGAGAGAGGAGCCCACCGGTGTATCGATGATGGCTGCCGATCGATATACGCTCTCGAAATGAATTCCTCTCTCACTCTCGGAAGGGAGAGGAATTCTGAGAGAGAGGGAGAAGAAAAAGAGATCCCGATATCTCGAATCTCGAATCCGAGTATTACGGCTCGCGATTCTCGTCCTCGTTACCGAAGACCCTTCGCGTGTCCCACCCCCGGGTACACCGTGCTGCGCCAATTCATTAAGCTGTAATTGAGTTTTCAGCTGGACTCGCTCGCGATACGGGGACCGAGATACATCTATGTTCGTGGGCCGAGGTGTGGGAAGAGAGAGAGAGAAAGAGAGACTCGTCGACGTTGAAAAAGTAAAACGATAATGAAATACGCGTCGATAAAAATTCGAAGCGAGAAATATTCCCGAGTCGAATTAGCGATAGAGCGCGATAGTAGAGGCGAGAATCGAGAGAAGAGGGGAGG
>NCVS01000226.1:152244-182873 GCA_003055095.1 Goniozus legneri
GAATTTACTGCTTAATCAGCCGAACGGGGGGCGCAGCAGCGCGCAATTAAAACACCATCAAGTGGATCTCGTAAAAAAAAAATATATATACACACATTCAAGCGGCGGCGTATTCTCGTCGAGATTCGGCGAGGTTGTACGTACCAATTCGAGCTGCCAGTGGGGGGCTCGCGCACTACCAGTTTATACCTTCAACTCGATTATCTTTTTTTTCCCTTCCACGAAAGCGCGATACCGATCTCGGCACGAACATTTTTCCAAAGCGTCGATTTGCTTTCTCGTTTTCCAATTTTGGCGCATTAACGAGCCACTTGACGATTTTTATCGAAATTATCGCGCGTCTCTCTCGTAAACGCGTTCTCGTACAGATCGGGATCGGTAAATCTAGACACGTGTAACGGGAATCTCCGGCTCATCGTCAAACGGGTGATTAATTATCCGCGCTCGGGCCGAGGCGTGGGACGTTATCGACAAAATTCACCTCTCACGAGCTGGGAAAGTGAAAGAGGGTGGAAGGAGGGGGAACGCTCCCTTCCCCTCCCACGCCGCAGCTTTTATCTAAGCCCACTCGGTATCGCAAATAAAGCAAAACCACGAGACCGATCTCGCGACTGCTCGCGTTCTGCGCCTTCGGGATATCGTTCGATTTTTATGGCGCGAGTTCTCTTCTCCTTATCGCGTCGAAACACCGGACGTTCGTCTCCACCTCCCGATCGACCTTCCTCTCGGTATTTATTATCGGAAGAGTCCATCGATCCTTGACAGCCCGAGAAAGAGACAGAATGTTCGTTCGTTTCGGTAAGAAATTTTCCGACTTCGAAATCTTTAATTTCGCAAAAAAATAATTCATAGAACTATTTCAAACAATAAGTTGTTAATAGCGGAAAATAATATTCTTTTTATAGCGCGATAAACTTATTGCATAAACTAGAAAAATTTAAATATACTAATTTGACAGAGTACGGAATATTTAGTCAAATTGGCAAATTTTTCTCTCGATACCGAGCTCATTCGTGATCCAACCGGCCACTTCTCACGGTTTCCTCTCCTCGGGCACGGCAGGCTGATTTCTCGCCATAATTATACCGTAATCGTATATACCGAACGAGCGATAAAACAAATTAGCGTTCGCGTTGAATCCAATTAGCTTCCCACTAGATACGGAACGAGAAATTACGACTCTTACAATGTTTTGATTTTCTCCCGACGCGACACGGGTCTGTCCCCGTTTTGGTACCGAACACGAAATACGTTTCGAAACTTATCTCGTGTGGGATAACAGGTGATCGTGTAACAATACCGGGAGAAGAAGTTTCTTCCATTCTGGTGTACCTACTAATCGATTATGAACGCGCGTTGAAAACACCTGTTACGTCGAGAGGCTCGCGCGAGCCCGCGATAGCGGCAAAACCGAGTACGGGGGACTAATTCGCGCTAGCAAGAAAAGCCGCGAGTTGCGCGAGGTAATAGCGAGCCAGGGGTAACGCGAATTTTTACCGTAAAGTCACCGTTAATTGCTCACTCGGCTTCGAAAGCGCTCATGAATCTTTAATCGCTCATTTCGTGGACTCGCGGTGTCAACGTTGTTTCAAACAGGTTGGAAGTAACTGCGAGTTTTGTTCAAACTCGTCACGCAAACCTTGTATCGTGTTCATACTCATAGCATTATTATTTTGAGTTAATGGAATGCCGAAAATAATCTAAATGCTCGAAATTCTTAGAATAATTTCAGCTTTTTATACCGTGTTTTATTTCGAATGAATTTGTTCACTCTCGATGAATAAATATAATTTAGATATCCTATTGACTAACTGTAGCCAAGCAATAGCCTTAATCGTGATCGCTGGCCATCTTTGGAGATCCTCGATCGGCATCGGAGTGTCGAAAGAAAACTCACCGTTGAACCACGCGAGCGTTTACCGAGGGTTTTGCAAAACATCGCGAATCCCAGAAGCGCGTACACGCGTAAGTCACGCGGCGAGTCCTCGTTACCGTCACTCTCGTCTCGGGCGCCTGTAATCCGAGCCACCACCGACACGAGCCTCGTCCCTTTCCACAAAACTCCGGAATCTCGAGGAAAACGAGGCGAGCCGGGAATCGTGGCACCTCACGGGACGATAAATCTTCCGGGTTCGTTTCAAAACGCGCTTCTCGTCGGATAAAAAGGAACGGAAAACGCGTGGCCGATAATTAGGAGGAGAAAAACGAATTCCCCGGGCTGAAGTTTCTCGAACAGGTGGGAGAAGTTTTTTTTTTAATGGATTTTTGCTTTGCAAATGAAGCCACTTATCGCGGAGAGCGCGCAAAGTTTCGTTTTGTCTCTTATGCTAATTCGTCAATGTACTGAAATAGCGATAAAAGAGAAATTTAAACGCGACGATTTGTCATTCGTCGCGTGATACGTCGATGATATTTTTCTGCGTCTTCGGATGGAATAAATTCCGCACCGAGAGGCGTTTTTCGGCTTTTTCAGAATCGAGCTCGTCGAGCGAGGAGGGAGCTTCGCGAAGCCACGAGAACCCGTAGGACGACCTCGACGAAGTACGAGCGCGACGAGTTTATCGCGTCAAGTGAGAAAAATCGTCGAGTATTAATGAAGTGTCGCGACGATTATCGTCTAATTCACGACCGACGATGCGTCAGTGAGTTCTCGTATCGAGTGTAAATTCTAAACTGAAGTTCCACTCGATATTGAACTGTAAATCAGGTATAAAATCGTGAGATTTGAATTTTTTCAAAATGATGCCAAAGGTTTCTTCATAGGTACAATAAATTTTGTCGATTCTCTTCATACATCTTTAGATTATTATTTTCTTCAATTTTCAACATTTACGAGAAAATTTTTATCGCATAGAGGAAAAAATTGCTCAAGCCGCAAGATGCTCGCCTCCCCGTAAGCCTCGGCGGACTCGAATTTTCGATAACTGAATAATTTTCCTCAATTTTCAACCTTAAACGCACATCTCCCTCTAATTTTCCGGTGATGGAGTTTGCGGGAGGAAGACGAACGGGATGCACGTCCCGCGGAACTCGCGGTGATGAGCTTCCACGGGCTGTGAGCTCTCATTGTTCTCGCGATTCCACGGTGCTACCCCGTGGCGGTATAACAAGCGGCACGTAGTGGCGCGGTTCATCAGCGGGAGAGTCCGAAGCGCGCGCGCGCGTTCACCGCAGAGGAAACGAGCCGTGTGGAGTTTTAACGAAGAAGAGAGAGAGAGAGAGAGAGGGAGAGAGAGGGGGTAGGAGAAGAAAAAGAGAAGAGAAGAAGACCGGTGGAAGGTGGCGACGACTTCTCGGCGTCGCCTCTCTCTTTCTCTCTTTCTTTCTCTTCCCCCCGCTCTCTCTCTCTCTCTCTCTCTCTCTCTTTCTCTCTGCTCTCTCATCTCGGGCGGCTTTCTCGCGAGCGAGGCAAAAAGCGAGCTATTCGTTAGAGCGCGCGCTCTTAAGATAATGGGGAGAGCCCCGGGAGTGGTAGGTATATATACGGGCATCAACGCGCGGCCTCGCCGCGCGCGCGCACCGCCCGTCAGTATAAATAATTAATATGTCGCACTTAATGTCCATACCAAGAGGGAGAGAGAGCAGAGCAAAGAGGAATCTTGATTTCGTTAATTTGGTTCCTCGAGGACGAAAGTGATGTTGATAATAATCCTGCGAGAAGGATATCGAGATTAAGATCGGAAATATTTTGCAGGGTGAGGTTTCGTTAGTTTGCACTTGTTGATTGTTACTGCTTTCGAAGGAATTTATCGAATTTGAAATTCATAAAGATTCAGCGGTAGAAGAGTGAAATAAAATAAAAAATTTCTGATACATATCGAGTTACAAATTTTTGCTACTATCGGAAAACGGGGTAGAAAAGAACGAAAGAAGGAAAGCGGAATAGCTAGTTAGAAATTATACCAACCAGCAGATAATTTGTTTCGAAAATTAAAATTATATCAATATTAGTAGGAATAAACGTCCATTCATACTTAACTTTGATTTACAACTCTGATTTTAACAATTCGTGTTTAATGTTGAAAATAAAATTCTGAGTTGACTGGTTGTGAAATTTTCAGTTTATTCGCTTCTTTGAGAAAAAGTCTTATGTCGTGAAAACCGTTATGGAACGTTAAACTATTACGATGACAAACTGAGACATGCAAGATGTACTCGCTTACAAGTCCGCCATGATGACAAACGAAGATACATAAGGTAATCTCGTTTAGGTTACATAGAATGGAGCTTCGATAGAGTACGTCTTTACGTAAAGGCTGTCGTAAAAAGAGAGTGTTACACGCTCGTGCTCGAATGAAAAGGAGCGAGCGAGTAGGTACATCATATTATAGCGCAACGAGTAAAAATAAGAATAAACTAACAACAAGCGAATTTTCGAAATAAATATTTTTTTAAATTCAGATTTTAATCGAGTCATTTTAGAAATTAAATAAATCTTTTTTCTCTTGTTACATTTTACTAGAATTTATTATTTGCGATTGATATTTATTTTAAACAGGTTTCCAGTTAACCAGAATTGACTCGAACATATTTCAAAATTATTTTAACTCGTTTTACTCAAACTTCTTCAGAGTTTGAGTGAAATGTCAATTATGACGTTTCCATCGGACTCAGCCCGGCAGGTGAGCTTTGATTTACGTTTCGCCGCTGCGCATCGCGTATTCATTTGTTTTCGCGATTAGTAGTAGAACGTTAAGCTCGGTCTCGAGCGTTTTCCGCGTTCAGCACGCGCCGTTGGTGGTATCGTCGACTTAATTAGCGGCTTGCCTCCAGGGAGGAGAGAGTCGCCCCTGTTCTGCACGTAAATCCTCTCCCTAAGGCTCTGGATAAATCAATTCGAGCGAAAATAATCAATTTTGAAAATTGCGACAGAATAGCATATCTCAGTTTCCGAAGAGATTTGACATATTTTAACAAATAATTACATTTTATTATGAAAACTGTAACGTTAAGAACAGCAAAATGAACAAAACGTTGACGTTATTTCTCGTCTCAACTTCCTCGACAAGAATTTTTCTACGACAAAAATACGACAAACCGTACTACTATCCGTTTTTCCTAAGAAAATCGAACATATTGAGATTCCCGCTATCGATTTCCAACGAGTATCGATAAGATCGTCGAAACGTCGATACGAGTGTTTCTTTGGGGCGATACGGCATGTCATAATCCGTGTCCGGGAGTTCTTTACCTTTGAAACGAGGAAGACGGACTCGTCGCGGTCACGGGCGAGTAAATTAAATCAACGAGTCGCGCGGATGGATAAGGAGTCGAATGACATTCTTCGATTCTGAAAACGCTTTCGACACGCGCGGAATTCCATCGGTTTCTTATAATTCTCGATATATCCGAGTATTCGCTCCCCGGCCACCGTTCGCGACGTTAAAACCCGCACACGGCCGACCGGTATACCCTCGTCCTCTCACGTTAATTAATGAAGATGTACTACACGCTTTTTCGTAATTAGCTCGCTCAGGAGAAATCTTAATTGGTCGTGCTCTCGGATAAGAACCTCCCCGGTCCCGGTATTCTTTATTTCCGTTCCGCATAATCGATTCGACTTATTCCAATTTTTCCATCCGAATCTCTTATCCTTCACCCACGCGTGAGAGTTATAAGAGTCGATTTTTTAACGTATTTGCCGAAATTTTAGCCGAAGAACGATGGGATCCAACAACGAAGAGGCAAAAATATTTTTCGAAGACTGTACAAATTTTTTAATCACTCTCCTCGCGATCGCTTTCAGCGGGACGATTTCGATTAAGCCTCGAGAGCTTCTTTTTTCCGATTACGCGAGATTGTACGTAATCACGGGCGAGAACAGTGTATTAATCAGCGGCCGAGAGTCTCTACCGATATTGTTATTAAACGACATGCTCGTAGCGCGATTCTAGATAAGACCCGAGAAGGAAGCCCGATACACTCGCCTACCGTTAACCCCGTTTTAATCGAGTCGCCCGTGTGTAATTTGCGCGAGGGGGATATATAATGCACGCGCGCAAAAATCAATTCTCAGAAGGAAGCGCATTATGATAATAACAGGTAAGCCCTACCCCGAGTCGTCGAGGATCGTTACGACGCCCGAGGCGTCGAGCCTCGCGTACGCCGGCCGCTGCCTCGAGTACTCTATGCACTTTTGCAGCCTGTACCGAGTCGTCCTTGAGTCGCGCGAAGAAGACGACCGATCTCGCCACCCTGCACGACCGGAAACGATATTCCGGATCGACGTATTAAGCGTTATTATCCTTCCTATGCGCGAGAACGAGAACATCCCTCTATAGAATTAATTTTTTGTTCTTGTTCGAATTTTATGATTCCTCCGATTTTTTTTCCGAGAGTCTAAGGATTGTCATTCCAACTGCTTAGAATTGCAACTCTAATTGCAGTCCAACTGCAATTCTAAGCAATTGAAAAATAGTAGGTAGAACTGATATTTATTCTGAGATTCAGCGTTTATTCAGATAAATTTCAACTCATTCTCTTTCCATGTAGGAAACAGAACTCAATTCTCAATGAAATTTTTCGTTTCAGCCAATTCGCCATTTTTTCCCCTCGAGTCCTACAATTATGCACTGTTATTATTACGGTTTGCAGCCAGTAGCTAGAATCGATATTCATCCCACGATTGAGTGTTTATTCGATCCACGGTGCTTCGAAATAAATTATTTTTTGCTCGAAAACAGACGTGAGAGTTATCGGAAGCGGCGCTGGACGCGCGGTAGCATCGCGTTAGAACATCACGATGATCGAGCGATCGTGCGCGGGTACAAATGATCGTTCTCACTGCTTCGAGCGGGACTTTTTCCGCCTGCCTCATCGCTGCTTTTTCCACCCCGAGAAAAAGGAACCTGTTTTCTTTCGAGGTACGTCTTCTTCTGTCTCGCGTAGGAGAATTATCATTTGACGGCTCTTTCTCGAATTATTATTTCATTCCTTTTGAGAAAAAAAATGGGCATTTATGAAACCCTTATTAATATAATTTATTAACCAAAAAGACTAATTTTCCGTTTTTTTATACATTGTGTTCATTAATATACTTATTATATTTTTGTAATAGAATATATTGAATTTTGATTTTCACACATCAAATCGACTCTTTCATTACAGACCCTTGTACCCTAACGATCAAAGTCGACAACACAATTCTCTTTCCTCTCGAGACTTAAAAACAACCACGAGCAACCAGGTAGCTCGAACAACCTAGAAGAGCATTGCTACTCGTCGTACGCCCCGTTGATGCAAATAGTTTCACGTTACGCGTTTTCATTTCTCGCTCATTGATAAACGACGACATAAATCTGTTGGCGGCGTTCGTTAGGTACCGATAATCCCCATGTTCGTCCTCTCTCCGTCACCTCCTCTACCGCTCGTCCCATCGAGTTCGCTATCGGCGCGTGGGCGTAACACGCAGCGCACTCGTTACGTCTCGTGGTGCGTTTACTCGCGTGTAGATCGGGACCTGTCCGCGCCTCGCAACGAATATCGATACCTCGAGAGGAAAGGGAGGGAGAGGGAAAAGCGGGCCACTCTCCGGACGATAGAGAGATACGAGCGAGACGCTTTGGCACCTACGTGCCCACCTACGTGGAGCATTACGTCCTCGATCGACACTCTGCACACTCCCCGCTTCTCTTTTTTCATTTTTTATCATTTTTTCCTCCCGCCTCGTTCCAGTGTCGCCCTCGCGTTGCAACATCGTCGCGAGCTTAATGGAAAGAGGTGAGATTGCGAGCTCTCTCCTGGTGTTTGGTTCAGTTTGATTTATTTCTGTGCGAAAAAACTAAACTAAACTAGCTGGTTGAATTCTGTCTCTCCGGATGCTAATTTTTTGCTTTTGTCGTAAAGATTTTCAGTATTCAATTATTAAATAATTTTTCCCAAAGATTAAAGTTACGGCAGTTAATAAATTTCGGACTTCGGCTACACGTTGTACAAATTGGGACAAAATATACATAAATGTGAAATATAAAAATGCGGTATACAAAAGCACCGAACAGGAGAAAAACGCACAAATCTCACGCACACAGAGACACCCACGCGTCGTTGTGAGAGAGAAGGCGCGCTTTTTTACGTCGCGTAGTATATTTTTGTATTTAACGACACAGACGTGACGCGTAGGCGGACGCACTTTTGAAATTAAATATGTCGCTTCCGCGGGTCGTTACGATTCGCGAAATATCGTGGGACACATCGCGCTCGGTTTGATAGAACCAGGAGGAAGCGAGACGGCTGCAGGAAAAGCAGCCCGTTGGTGTTTAAACTCGGTGAGTTTATCGTCGTCTCGTGCGTCAGCGCGAGTTCGAGAGGGCCCGACCTCTTCTCCACTTCACTTCGAGCTCATTGTTCTCAGAAATGAAAAATCCTCTTCTATCTCGTTTTTGTATGTTATTAAGAAGTTACAATACGTTATCATCTAACCTGAAGCTGTATTAAGAGTCATAATTGATTAAAGATCTCTTCAAATGAATAAATATCATTCGGAAATTACATTTGTCTCCCAATACCGATTTCACCCACGAAAATTATAAATCGCTCCAAAGTTACACCCGAATCTCTTTCGACTCGAAGGGAGCCTCTCGACAAAAACAAAGTGGGACGAAGAGACAGGCAGGTGGTGCGAATTCGCGTCGACCCGGTAGCGCTTCGAAAAACCGCAAAGTGTCCCCAGGACTGATCGATATCCGCGATGTGGCTCGGGGCGCGAACGCGACAACGCCGTAGAAAAACTCGAGAGCGTCCCGAGTCTTTTCCCGGCGTTGACGAGGGGGTGGGACGGGAGAGGGAGAGGGTTGGGTAGAGTCGAGCAAGTCGGACATGCGAGAATTAAAAGCCCGACGGATTCTCTCGCCGGTACCGTTTGCGGACGACGGAGCGAGCGATACGTCGAACCTGGACCGGCCGGTGTCGAGAGATCGAGTCAATTTTTTTGCCACTCGCCGATGTGATCCCGTCGTCCCTTTGTCCGGTGAGCGCGTGCGCGACAGCCCATTTGCAATTTCCCGCACGTTTCTACCAGCGGCTCCTATATAGAGCGAATTGCGTCGACAGATCTCGTCACTTGAACTCGAGCGTCAAAATTCGCATTTTTTACTCGGCCCTGCTTTCTTGCCGGGATTCCTCGTGTAGATATAGAGGAGCAATTATTCAAGTTGCTCAAGCATCGACGAGACTTGTCACTCGTCGAGCCTTGAAATTCTTATTTTTTGCTCGAGCTCGAGCATTAGGGTATCGACAGGTAAATTTTTTAGAGTGACGCTCAGAGTGAAAATTTTAAGTAAAAATTGGATTTTTTGACGTTTTAATCGTAACCGGGAACGCTATATGTGAATCTTGTTTTTCGACTCGTCGCTAAGAAGCTCGAACGAGTGATAAGCTCGGCAGCGCTTCATCTCGCTGGTGCGCTCTTCCCAAGGCCAAGGACAAGCGGCAGGCGCACAGATACCACTCGAAGTTGCAGCGGAACGTGTTCCCACGACGCGAATAAGCGTCGGAGAGCTACCGTACGGCATGAGCATTCGGCTAACCTATTAGCAATTATCTGCCTACGCGAGCGGCGTTTCGGGGCGAGAACCGGCCGGTATTAGTCCGCGTGTAATACCGTCAGGACGGCGTAATAAATTAACCTTGATCACAATTACTGGTACATACGCGCCGCATTACCCGTCGCGCTTCATTCGATCCCTCAAATTGAAATGTTAACCGTAGACCCCGCCGACATCAGCCCGCGCGATTACACCGCTCGCGATTAGCGCGAGAAGGTAGATTCGCAATTTCCGGATAAAAGAATAGGAAAAGAGTATTTTTATTTTTTTTCCCCCCCTCGGGAAACTTAACTTGCCTGTGTGTTTTTTCTTGTATAATAGGAAGTATTTTAACGATTAAATTTTTATATCAATTAAGAATTGACGAACAAATTAAATATTTTTTAGATCCAAGACCTATGGATAGAATCGAATTGAGCAAACTCCGAACATACGGAGTGACGACCGATCCACGTGCCCTTGGCCAGATGCTGCAATTTTCGTTTGACGAAACGCGAGAGCTGGTTTTCTGCCGTTTCACGCGAGCGTCTCGAGAGGCCGAAGGACGAGAGGAGAGCGGCTCGGTGTGCGCGGGCGTGGGAATATTATTGCTCCGGGGGGCCACTGACCAGGGTGGGTACCCGAGGCACTCCCGAGTCCACTGGCCCTTGGCGCTTTGTTCCCTCCCGCGAAAGAAAAAAAAGAAAATTCAACGGAGGAATCAATCGAGCGGAGAGTAAAAAAAGATAATTTTATATAACGCGAGAAACACTCCCGAAAAGAGCTTTCGTTTAAGAACTCGAAAGTTTGAAACATAATACTTGAGGTCAGGACCCGGAGACCTCGAAATTAATTTTCGTGAGGAGAGGCGAGGGAGGGAGGATGGGAGAAAGAAAGACGAGGACGGGCAACAAAGGAAGACAAAAGAGTCGCTGGCGAGGTTCGTTTCGATGGATCCGCGATCGACGTGTCGCGACCTCGGGGCGAAACCTGGTGGGGCGAGGCTCGCGGCAGGTGCTCGTGGCACGTCTCCCTCTCCTCCTCTCGCTCTCCCTCTACGTTTTCTCTCGTCCCGCTACAACTCCCTCTTCGCCGACGACCCGTTCGGCAGACCCGTTTGATTACCGCCGCTCACGACTCGCGAAACGTCCGACGATAATTATTATCCTTGCATAACCGCCCTCGGGCCCTTCTCTCTCTCTCTCTCTTTCTCCTCCTGTGTATGTGTACGCTCTAGGCTCTCGCTCCTGGGAATCGAGAAAAATTGAGAGTGCAAAAGAGAAAAAAATAAGAAAAAGAGGGAGGAGTACGTGGGCGATCGGGTGAACGAGAGGCTAATGGGGGTCAAACGGTACCCGGTCGCGAGAATCTCGCGTTTTCAGGGTTCGCGAACCGGGACACCGAGGAAGCCAGGATTGTTTTACTCGATCGAAAAAATAAAAACGCCGGCCGAAACGGTCGAGCCTGTCGAGCTTGCGCTATAAAAACCGGTAAAGTCGAGAGAGAGGGACGATCGTTTTTCCTTTTTCCGTTCGTTCCCTCTCACAAAGGGGGCTCATCTTTTATTGAACGAACGACATTTGTTATTCGTGGCTAAAAAGCTATTTACCGTTTTAATACGGGCTTTTTTTCCCTCTCGGAGTCCTTGGCGTACGCGGGCGGGCGAACGAGCAAAGAGATGAGGTTGTCGATCTGGAGGAGAGACGGGGTGAGGCTCGACGAGCGGAGGCTTGATGAATTCGCGTCGCGGAATTTATCCTCGACAACGAGCGTTCTACATTCCGTAATCGTTAAGGCGATAATGCAGTCGATCGCGGGCCGTATTAGCGATGGTTTATCGCGTCGACGTCTCTCCTCGGGGATCGACGAGGTGGATGAATAAAATCGAGAGGAAACTGAATGGAGGAGTACGTAGCGAAAAAAGGTACCGACACCCGTTAAGTATAATGTTACGGGTCGACTGTTCGGGATAAAGCAGAAACCCCCGTGTATATGAATTATCGCGGAATGCCGATGGAATTTATGGATTGCATTAAAACGCCCGGCTAGCCGCGGATACGCTCGCGAAACCGTTCCCGATGAGCGAGCCGGTGCATAAGAGGCTTGTGTGTTTGAGTACACTCTACAGGGTGGCTCGATTTTGTATTTGCGAACTTGATGTTGTAATTCCGAACGAGTATTTCTTTTATGAAATACTCTTTTAAAAACTAAATCGAGTATTAATGCTATGAACCTACCAGCGTTGAACGACCCCCTTTTAAACTTGAATAAATTATCAAATTAGAATCGCTTGTAAAAAAATACACTGAGAATGGAAATTCATCGAAACTACTTAATATTTAATTAAAAATTAGAAGCTATCTTTAGGAAATGAAGATAATTTGTCTGATAAGTATTACGAGCCCTGAAAAGTACGGAAAAGAATTGTTCACCACTGGAAATAAAATACATACTATTCCGAATTTGAAAATCTATCAGAACACCCTATATAGAGCTCGGTACCGAGCCACGCGAGCCTCGGTTCTTGTCGAGTTCTCGGTATAAATTATTTAAATAAACATCCGCACTCGCGATATATCACCGATTAACTATATGTATAGGGAATATACAGATCCCTACCCAACCCTCCTCGTCTTTTTCCAGGTTAGATATAATCGACTCCGGTAACCTGTTATAACGACCGAGCTCGAATTAATCCGACGTTGATCGATCGGCGTAAACAAAAGTCAATTCCGAGAGAGAGAAAGAGAGAGTGAGAGAGAGAGGGAGAGAAAAAGATGTACAAACGCGAAAAGAAGAGGAACACTCGCGTTAACGACCACGCCACCTCACGGTTCTCGCGAGGCGAGAAATTCGACAAAGGTGGAAGTCACGCGATAGTCGCGTATTGTGGACGAGCGGAGAGAGAGGATGAAAGAGAAGCAAAAGAGAAACGCGAGCAAGAAGTTGGCCGAAGAAGGAGATACGCGCGAGAGGCTGAAAAATAAAGCGAATCGAGAGGAGCCCCGGAGGCTGCCGGAAGTGGGTGGTGCCACCCGCTACCACCGACGTCCGTTTCAAGTTTTTTTTCTTCTCTCTTAGGTTTCTTTTTTTTCAAGCGGGAGCACACGCGATCGGCGCGTCGCGAGAGCTCGTAAAACCGGAGGAGCCTATAGGTGGACCGGGTTTATTCACGATTCCGCTTTTACAGGCGTTCGAGTCGCTCGCATGGGAAAAGTCGTTCACGAGGGAATGTGTCTATTCGATTTATCCTATTACGCAAATATCTACTTATAATATTGTTTTATAATAGATGAATACTGAATAACAAGTCGCGTGAGTTTCTCCAAAAACAAAGATTTCCAGTATACTGTTTTTTTTAAGTTATAATAAATATCTTGTTAATATAAAAAAAAATAATGACTTTAGAATATTTTCGAAGTTACCTTGTTTTTGCGTGGTCTCACTCGTGCTCCAATTTCAGATCTCATTTTCACATTTACCGGCCTTGGTCACGATTCGCGCATCCCAACGCGAAGAGCGAAAGTTCCGCGAATGTTTTCCCGTATTCCTTCGGCGTACGTTTCGTTGTCGGTGTTTTCACGTATTGCGAGAAACGCACACGCGATTGCGCAATACGAAAGTCGAATAATTCACCCTCTCCTCTCTCGTTTTTCGCTCAATTTCCGCTTTGCGGTTTATCGATATTTTTTTACTCGTCTCTCTCTCCGAGGCTCGTATTGTGTGCCTTTTTTTCTCGTGTTTGTCGACGCGAAGGCTCGTTAATTTCGACAAAAAGTCGATTCTTTATCGACCGTCGTGCGTTTTCCATATTGCATTTCAATCTGCGGATAATGCCGGCGAAAGTACGACACACGACGCTGTGAACTTTTACTGCTAACACGCGTGTGCCATTTGAATAGACACGAGCCGCGAAAATATCGATATTGGTCGTTCAATACTCTCTAATATATGTTCTGATAATAAAATATCATTTTTAAAATAGCTTTTGATTGAAATTTCTAAGTATTTTTCTTTTATCTAAGTAACTTTTTGGTTAGAAATTCATTACTTTGCAATTTCAAGACATTATGTACAGTCGAGGACGGGATTCGCGTTCAGCTTTCCAAGAGACGTCCGATAGATCGAAATTTGAGTTGCCAGACGATCAACGACACCATGAGGATCGTTTCAAAGGCTAAATAAAGAGAGAAGGAGCTGGGTGCTGACCCCCATTGTCTTTTATGTTAAAGACGCTCGCGTCTCGCGAATTTAATGCTCGTCGTTAGTCATAGTCCCGGTAAGGGCGAAGGAGTAGAGGGGGAAAAAAATTAGTTACGAGCATTCGGCTAAACGCCAGTTCGCCTATCGCTGAATATAATAGACGTTAGGGTCTCGACCCTCTCGCAGTCTCGATTACCGTTCGACGATTTCGCGCGAGAGGTCGAGCCGGAAACGACGATTCGTCGTCTGGTGGCTGACCTTGAAATACACTTTGCTGGAGATTGATTTTCGTTCGCTCCCGCCGAAAAAAATCCCTCGGACGTTATATAGAGCGATCTCCCTCTCTCGAGAGTCTCTCCGGTCATCATCATTATCGCCACGTCCTCCTCTAGTTACAATTTATCATCCTAGTTAGCGAGAGCGTACCGATATTTTTCGAATCCCTCCACGCCGAGCAATATATCAAGCCCGTTAATTAATCAACGCCCCGGTATTATTATGCAACGCCGGAATGACAATAACGATCTCTCGCTCTCCTCAATCTTCGTTGGCTACCCGTCGTCTGTGTTTTGATTGCTTCTCGCTCTGAGTGCGCTCTGTGTACTCGCGTAATTTAAAAACGATTTTTTCCTTCGATCGTGCAAACTATTCTGAAAACGAAATAAATATGCTTCCAGTATTATGAAGATGAAGTGAAAAATCAGTTTCCCAAATTGCTCATATAAGTGGGATCTACATTCATTCCAAAGTATCGTATGTGCAAATCGATCTTCCGAGTCAAAAATTCCAGAGAACGAAGAAAAATATCGGAAGATAAATACCGAACGGACCACCTTTGTCGTGCATAAAGATGGCCACGCTTTATCGTTCTGCCACCGTACCGGCAACATGGGCTCGGTAATCGAATTCAATACCTCGAGGGTGTTGCAGCCTCCATCGACGTACCTACGGTGCTATTTCAGTAGAGGTGAAATATATTTGACGCGATTCGGAACGGCTAATGGCATCCGTGTTACGCGCCATGCGCGAGGATTTATCGTTATTTCGAGCATGACTTTTCGAGAATTGCAAATCGCGAATTAAAATCCTTGAGATATTGCATATTAGAATTTTCGAAAAGTACAAGAAGGATCTAGCGGACGGGAAGAGGATGTTAAATCAAATTGGACGAGGTGCCGATCCTCGAAGACCTAATCGAGAATCGAAGGAGGCTGTAAAAATAGCCCGATGCATATTGGGAGGGGATGCAATATGCATGCCGCATCGAGACGTTTATCGCCGTCCGGGCGTAATAACGAGCGCTAGGCCGCGCCCGCGGATCGGCTACCGCGTTTACGATCAACGTACGCCTTTCATTAATACCCTCGACGTATCGCCTCGAGCCAATGTATCAAATGGTTAATTAATCGATGTTTATATTATTGCGCCGCTAGCCCGTTCCATTTCTTATCCTCTTTTTCTCGATACCTATTTCCCAACCTGGACACTCCCATCGGTCTTTTCGAAAAAAGAAGTAGATCGAGTCAATTTCAGGCCGACGAATTCGTCGAGGTGTACCGGAATCGTACAGATTCTTCAATCACGAGATTCGATTAAATCGAGAGTGCACGATTTGAATGAGAGGCTCGAGAGAGATAAATCGCTTTCGAATACCGACAGAGTGTCTCGCGGGAATATATCCGCATCGAAATTTATTAACTCGCGCGCCAGCCACCGGGACATTGTACTCTCGCGACTCAATCGCGAGGCGAAAAAATAACGAAGCACTCACGACGCGTAGAGAGAGACACGGAAGCGAGGAGACAGAAGAGAGGGAGAGAGAGAGAGAGAGAGGAGGTTCATTCTCTCGTCTCGATTTTCTCTTTTGTCCTCGACGCGTCGGTACATCCACGGCTCGCGTCTCTCGTTTCATATACCCGCATTAACTGTCTCCGTTAATAGACTTTCGCGTTGTTTTCCTCGCTATTTTTCTCTCTTTTCCCGGCTGTGGTTTTCCACGATCGCATCCTCGAGATAATGCCCCGTTCGATGAGGCTGATTTACGGGAATCCGAATACGAGTGCCGCGACATCGATACCGAACGGAAATTTCATATTTTACGTAACGTCGATGAACGTACGCGCGTTCAATCTCGCCCAGGATATTTGCATTGTTAATAACGTGGCTCGAGAGCTTTTCGTCTCGAGGATCGTAATTGCGGGGTGACTGAACTCTAGGAACTTTGCCATGAGGAAATTGCGAAATAGAAAAACTCACAATGTGAAGAAAGGAAAATAATAATCGATAATATTGTTAATGATATACATATGTTGATTAAGTTACAAATAATAACTCGAAAGGTCAAGTGTCAAATTCTGCTAACTCTCAATTTACGAAAGAATTTTTCAATTCCGAACGCTAAGAAGCAGAGTACTCCTCGAGAACGTAGATCCTTCCGTCCGGAGTCTCGGTTGGGCGAGGTGGTGGATTATCGCGAAACTTTTACGTGCGAGACGAGCGTGCCTTCCGCGAAAGGTCAAAACGCGGGAGGTGCCGGGTGATGGTCTTCGAGAGGGAAAACACATCTCGGGAGGACAAGGGGGGCGGAGAAGCACCGTCTCACGGCGAAATCTCCTCGACGAGTAAAAAGCGGAAAATGGCCGAGCGGCTGTGGCTTTGTAGCGGGCCCCTGCGCAGCACGGGAGTCTCGCGCATCCGGAATGAGCGTTTAGACGTCGTAAAAGGCCGCTCGTCGAGCTTTTGCGGTCCCGACGTGGATTTCGATGGGGAAACAAAAGCTTCTCTCTGAGCTTCTCTCGGAGCTCACTCGCCTCTTGAGATGTTGCTCGAAACAAGACTTTCAATTCAGGCAAATTTATGAAATAATAACAGGAAATAATAATGATAATAATGATGGTAATAGTAGTAATAGTAGTAGTAAAGTAATATAAAATAGTAAATATAAAAATAAAGTTGATTAAAAGTTGTTACTATTATAACAGCAAATAATGATTAATTAATATTACGAAACAAAAATTGATTTCGTTGTAAAGAGTTACTTGAACGATTTGTCTCTAAAAAACAACAATCGAGTTACAGTGGGAGAGTTTCCACGACTCAGGGAATTTACTCGCTCGATTTTTGCCGCGATCGATCGTCGTGGGAGACTAATCCCGTTTTCCGCGAAAACGATGAAGCGGAGAGATCGTAAAAGCGCGGTGGGTGCTCTATGTCGCGATCGGCACCGACACGCGGATAAGTCGAACTCGCATTAAACATTAGCGGACGCCCCCCGCGCTCGAGTCTTCGCAAAAACCGGTCCCATTTTCCAAAGGGAACAACCGAGCCGACGCCTGGTATGGTCTTCTTCGTCGTGTGAGTCTCACCCTCGTCGCAGTCTCTTGTATTTTTTTCGAACAGAATAAATTTTTACATACGCGCTCACTTTTTCCATTCCTTGGTGTAAATTTTCGTTTAACCTCAAATTATAAATAATCTAGGAATACAAGTTTGTTTCAGTGTAAGATTGTGAATATTCATTAAGAAACTTTTAGTTGACGGACCCTCAATATTTTCGTACTGACTTTTTACAAGGACTTTTAAAAATAGCGAGCAAAGAAGCAGGAACAATCGAGAATTGTGGCGCGAGAGGTGGGACTTTAATTACAGGTATAACGGCCGGCCGATTACGAGGAATTAATTCGACTAATTACAAGTTCGCTGGCGCATGCGCGTCCGAGCTCAATGCCGTGAAATAAATAACACGCGCACGCACGAATCTTTCTCTCTCCCTCTCTCTCTCTCTCTCTCTTTCTCTCTCTTTCTCTTTCTCTTTATTCATCTCTTTCTCTCCTCTTTCCGACTCGATCGTGTTTCGATTTATCGAACGAAAAATCTCGCCCCGTTGGCATTACCCGTCGATAACGAGAGCGCAATTTTAAAACCGCCGCAACGAAACGAGAGCGTCCGAAAGTAGCCGAGGGGGGAGGGGGCGAGGTATGCGCGAGACATCGGACCGGATCGACGGTGGACGCGTTTCGAGGTGGGAGAGCCCCGAGGATAGAGTGATGAACGAAAGAGAAGAGAGACGAGGAGGAGAAGGATGGAGGGAACTTACACGTACCCGTAGCCCGACTACTTGTACCCCCGTGATACGCGCTCCGCATTGATATTATTTCATTAACTTTTTGCAGGGCCGCGCGAGCCATCGGTTGTTGGAATAGTGGACCAGTCTGTCTTCTCTCTCTCTCTTTTCTTCTCTCTCCTCTCCCTCCCTCTCTCTCCTCCTCTCTCATCTTCTTCTTCTCTCTCTCCCTCCGCCTTCCGGCACACCCTCCCTCTACCGATTCGGCCGATCGCGCGACGTTGCACCTGCCAGGCTAGATGTCGTGAAATTGCGTCGGGAGAGACATCGCGTGTCGGGATTCTAACGCACGTAACCTGAAATATCCCTCTACGTCCTCCTTTGCGTATATATTATACACGCGCGCGGGAAAGGTGCGCGCGATTCACGGACGACCGGAAGCGACCCTCGGGATCGATCTTGGTAATTGCCGCGGCGCGGACCCCATGAATATTCATTCCCTCGTTCGGGGCACCGGCTTTTATCGGCCGTGCGAGCGCTACGGGCTTCTCTCTTTCTCTCTTCTCGAGGATAAGAGCGAGTTAGCCGAGTTGACGTCTGTAAGGAGCGATTTACAGTCCCGTGAGAGTCAGCTGAGATCGATAAATCTGAATTTTGAAATCTCGTTTCGTTTTACGAGTCGGGATTCGACTCGAGAGAACATTGTGTGTGAAACTTGCTGGTTAAAATTTGCACGAATAATATTATTCACGGTAAAAATTGTGTACATTCCATCAGTTTTGAAAGAAATTATATTTCATTCAATTTAACCGTCAAATTACAAGAAAGCAAAACAAATTTTTTCTGAACAAAAAAAAACTACTCAAATTTACTTTGATGTACAAGCGAACGCCGGAGGTCAAGGTAAATTTTTTTAATTAGGATTAACCGTTGGTAAGAAATCGGTTGTTTACTCGCGTATCGGAGGAGACGAACACCCCCTCCAAGTTCTCTCCCACGCGACCGGTCGAAGAACGTCGTCGGTTCGACGATCCATCATCGTAAAAACTGTTTACCTTCTTGGCCCCCTTTCACCTCACCCCGCGAATCCGACATGACTATCCGAAGTCCGAAGCCGCGCCCATTCGTCCCTCTCTCTCTCTCTCTCTCTTTCTCGCTCCGCATCGATCGATCGATCGAAGACGCAAAAAGAATTTTTCGAAGGAACCGCGAGCTTCTTTCGTTGCCGGCAACTTTTTCAACTCCCTCTTTCGCATCAAGCAGCGCCGAATGAAATTTTTCGGCGTTTTTCGCGCGGAAGTAATCGCTCCTGCGCATCGAAAAAGATAAATGGAGAGGAAGTGTAGCGATTCTCCCGAGGAGATTTCTTGCCGATTCCCGATTCGATCTCGATTTTCTTAATTCCGCGTATTACCTTTTTGCTCGAGATGCCGATTTCTCGATCTCGTCGAGTATTAATGGAGTATTTTTTACGGGGATCGATAATTCGGGCTGCGGGCAGGGTTACAGGTCGAGCGGGGCAATGAATCTCGAGATATATACGGAGTGCGAAATACGGCTCTCCCGGAGCCCCCGGGATTATTTATTCTCGCACGCACGCGCGCGCAACGAATTCGGCAAACATTATGCGAGAGAGCGTAATATCCCGTTGCAGGGCCACTTCTCGGGACGTCGATTAAAAATATTAAGAGGAGCTCTTCGTACGGGGACCGGATGAATTATACGCGATTGAGTCGTGCGGGTTTAGGATTAACGGGCGAGTCGGGTCGCGCGAGAGCGTCTCGAGAAATTAAGATCTCGCGATCGTAAAATTCTCCACTCACACTCCTCCCTCGATTGATTTACTATTCGCGCACCTTTGAGGGAGACCGGCCATTAGATGTTCTCGTCGCGCGGCGCGAATTTCGACACGCTCGCTGTTTCGTTACCCCGCACTGAACTGGAATGCCGTTGAATCGCTCGCGTTTCGATTTTTAGCCGGTTACGCGATTGTGGGCATCGATTCGAGACGGGTGCGTTCTTTGGGTCGCTCCTAATGAATTACACTCGCTCTATAAACTTCTTGTTGTCTCGCCGCGGTTAAACGCCCGTGCGGGTTTCTTGTTAACGAAACTGGACAAATAACCAGAATGGGAAATTAAAGACCTCGCGAGAGACGATAACGCGCCGTAGACACTCGTCACGCCAACTCCGAGGGGATTGCCGTGTTTCCGTTTCGATGCCGGTGTTCTCCAAACGAGATTCGCGGAATTGAATATAAATGTTTTTACTATAGGAAAATGATAGCATGAAGAATAAGTGGGTAGAAATAATAAAAAATATAATTGTATCAAAATTTCGTATCGTAAAGATTTTCCAATGAAGCGAACGATCGATCTCTCCTTCCGCTCGAGCCGAAAAAATTGATTCGATTTTCGATGTTTACTCGCGAGCGAGCGCGGCTAACGGGCCTTATAGCAAAATAAAAATGACGCGACGGGGACGCGGCGAAAAACGGGAACGAGTTTTGCCGCGAGTCGCGCTCCTCCCCTTTCACATCCGCCGGTGAGCAACGTGTAGGAATTCGCGTCGCGCTCCAAGATCGATGCCAGCCGGAAGTGCAGCGAGGATCTCGTCCCTCCGCGGTATCCAATTGGCATCGATTCGCCTTAGCGAGATCCCACGGAGGCGCGATTCGGGGTGGGCCAGAGTCTCGCGGTGGGGAGAAGGATCCAGGTTAACGGTATCATACACGAAAATTCGGACTTTGACGAGACGCACCGGCTCGTTGTAATTGGCTTCGCGTTATCGCTCACCGTTTCCGGCTTCCGCGAACTCGATTCCGTGCGTGGAATAAAAACGAAACTCTCGAGACCAAATCAGAGAATATTTTCTCCCTTTCTTGTGAAAACTTTCGAGCGAATCATTCGGGAAAGAAATAATTATTTCTATAAGTTATTTGACTTTAATTTATCTTTGAGAATTACATACGCTATTCAACTACATATAGCCACAGTCCTTCACCCACCTTAACTATCGGAACACTCAACTATTCGCTAACGACTAAAATCTTCCTCTGCTAAAAGACACCGAGAGCGATCCTAGAACGAATCCGAAGGCTCTAATCGTGCTCGAACTGGATCGCGGTGCTTGTGTACCCTAAAAGGTGGCGTAAGTGCGCGGAACGAACGAAACGAGACGCAAGAAAACGCTCGTGAGAATGGTTCCGAGTGCGATCGGAATGCGCTCGCGCGTTTCGAGGAACAGAGTCGTCAGGGAGGCGTTGGCGTATAGGGATGCCGGCGTCTCTCGCGCGTAATGGAGGCCGGGGAATCTCCTTGCGAGGGGGGAGCCGAGAACGGTCGATCGATCAGGCGGGGGTGACACTAATTGCGGGAACACTTCTCGGGAGGATACGAAACGCGTGTATCGCGGCAGCAGCACCCGCTTTCGCGGCGGAGAGAGAGAGAGAGCTCGAGATTTATCGCGTATCGGCCTCTTTCTCGTCTCTCGTTCCTCGCTGATTGGCCAAAGGGAGGGGGAGGAAGAGAAATCCTCGCCCCCTCGCGACTTTGCGATCTACGAGGACGTATCTCCGCTCGCGAGATACGTCGAGGCTAGAGACCTCACTTCTCTCGTCACTCCATTTGCCGACTCTAACGCTAATTCGACTCGTTGTATGCGAGAAATTTCGCGGATATCTCTCTCTCTCTCTCTCTCTCTCTCTCCTGTAAGTATCTCGTCTCCCGCGGATCGAATAAAAAACACCACCTGCAATTTCTTCGATGCAACTGCGAATTTCGACGACGACGATCGGGTCGGTATCGACGAGGGTCCCACGATTCCCCACCACGAGAGCCTCCTTCATTACAATCGCGAGGGCGAAGGTGACGAGGCGCGGGAGGTACGCGGGGGAGGTACAAGGTAGACCCGCAATTTGCGCATTCCTAGAAGGGGACTCTTCCTGCCGACAATGTAAGATGTTTTCTACGCTTCTTCCGGGAATCGGTATTGTCTTCGAAATTTTTCTACCCCTTTCTAGCCGACTCGAGGAAAGAGGAATAATCCCCACGGAAACTTCGTACCGTCGATGGGTAGAGAAAAAAGTTTCTTAAAGCTCCTCTGTTGTTTAAAGGTATAGAAATAAATATGTACTGAATATTATAAAATAAATTGTTTTTCAATCAATATTTGTCTTTACAATGATCCTACCGAACCTCGAAAATTTCGTCAACAAAATTCCGGCTTGGTGAAGTTTGCAACGTTTATCTCATTACGAAACGAAAACAATTCAGAAGAGGATTTATCATGACCAATTAGCGAATATCTTATTTCGGAGTTTTGCACGCCTAGACGATTCATCGAAACAAATGGGTTGAAGTTACGCTTGACACGTGCTCGCTAGAACGACTTGGCACGAGCTCGGCTCTGCGGACTTTGCGAAGCTCGCACACTTGTAAGTACGAATGGTCGAGACACGACAACTTCGCGGTGAACATTCCGTCACACTCGCTTAGCCATTCCCGAGATACGAAGGGACAAGATATAGTATGTTACTTCGCGCTTCGAAGTTTACTCGTTCGTAACCTTGAAGAGAAATCGCATCACCTTGACCCATCAAATTCAATAGCGACAAAAAATATGAGATACAGATTTTTGAAAATTGAAAAAATTCTTTAACTCGCGATAATTCGTACGCGAAAGAGCAGAGTACACGATGTCGATAAAACTGAATCGCTGAATTCCTCGCGGACGATCGATTACGCAAATCGACGTTGAATAATCGTGACATAAGGCGACGCGACGATTAAAACGTAAAAGCTCGCGGCTATGACGAAACAATGACAAACGATATAACACGCTTTACGATATTTCCGCGTGTGTTATGATACCGAGACGGCGCGAGAACCGACTGTGAACGCGATATATTTCATTAGACATCGAATTCGAAAGGATAAATATATCCGAGCGTATATACATTATGGCGTTCGTGCGAGAAACCACGGTTACAAAATCCCTGATGAAGACGGATGGACGTGCCCGCGAGATGGACGTCCGTGATGGATACGTCAAAGAGGCGAGGAATTTTTCCAAATGCCGCTAGAGAAAAGTTCATCGATATTTTTTTCTCGTGTATCGCGCAATCAGAGACGCCCCCATCTCCTCGAATAAAAAGTTCGATCGGCTTTTTGTACAAGTTTGATCGGTTCTTCTACCTATCGATTAGCTTTAAAAATCCCAGTAAAAAACAATACATTCATCTACATGATTCAACTACGAAAGAGTATAAAATATTTTTTGACTATGGCCGGCCTACCCGAACGGTCAGTCGCGTGCGAAACACGTATCGTGATGATCGACGATCGATGATTTCTCAGACGTACACTCCGCGAGTCTATAATTGATTCCGAGTATGAAAAACGCTTTTTTAACCCGTCCGGTGCCGCTCAGTTTATTAATTCGATTACGAGGTTCTCCTTTTTTTTACGGTAGAATATAAATTGGCCTAAATCGACGGGCATTCATCATACCGTGGGGTCCTAATGAATTTCGATCGCGAGCCGATCGAATTTTCCTCGCCGGCGGGGCAAAAATTCGAAATGCCACCCAGAGGATCCGATCGAAATTTCATGCACGAAGCTCGCGGCTCGCTTTTTTCCCGCGTTGGCCGCGCGAGAGTTTTCGATCGACGGCCCCCACGTGGCGTCAGTGAAATTCCCTCGAACCGGTGGGGGCCTGTATTGCGTATTGCCATGAAAAAATTTCCAGAGTAAATTTACAGTGTCGCGATTTTGCTTCGTCGTTTTTGCGAATGCGCTCGATTCGTTATACTTTGCTCACAGACTACACGTTTGAGGTCTTCCGAGGGCTAGAAAGACATCCTTTTGAATGAATATGATACAGTGGAAATACCGTAGAGCAGCTGAAAAAGAATCATAGTTTAAAAACAACAATCGGCAATTCACAAGACGAACTCACCTTCATTTGTCGCGCAACAAATTCGGTTAAACGTGGAGTTTTCGAAGTTGAATCACTTTTCGTGCGAGTTTCATCTTTTTTACGTTTTTCGCAAAGAGGGAGGGAGAGAGAGATCTTTGGTGCTCCATCTGGAGCCCCACATCAGCGCCACTCCCACCCTATAATCACGTTTTGCGCTCGGGACGCACGATGGTCCACGTCTCTCCGGTACTTTTACTCTCCTCTCTCTCTCGAGGGATTTTTTTTTCATACGCTCAACTCGCTCTTTCTCATCCGCCTCCTCCTCCTCCTCCCCCGCTGCCCCCATCGATCTCTGTGTACATCTTCACGCGCGCGCGGTAACCAATAAAAGCGGTTTCGATAATGAGCGGTTGGCCGCATCTGCGAGCTCTCCGCGGGCGTAGCCCGGTTCTCTCGTACACACGGCCCCCGAGTGCACGGGGCCCCGAGGGGGTACAGGGGAGGGCGACGAGCGAGTGCACCCGGTGGGCCCCGCGGGTGTTGCGCGCGAATAATTTCCGGCTCCCGAAAGTGAAATCCGATGTAAGCCTCTCCGGCGAGCTGCCTGCGAGAGAACAGCTGAAATTTAAATTTCGCAGAATTTCCCGAGTCAAAAAATTTCTACGGTTTTCTAAACGTCGGTATTTTACACTTTTTCATTGTTGAACTACATACGAAATTCGGATATAAAGTTCGAATACGAAGAACAGAAGGCAGAATAAATTAACGTTTGAATTTATCGAGCTGAATTCAAGTCTCAACCTAAAAGGAAGAAAGCGTTCACTCATCTCCGTCTTCCCACAAAATTCGTCGATTTTTCAGCCCCCGCCGAAACGTTTCCGTGCCCCGTACAATTTACGTACACGGTGTGAGAAAAATTTCGCGTTCGCGTACATCGAAGCGTGTGTGCACCAAGTCCCTCGTGGGAACTCGCAAGAGCAACGTTTTTTTTCTCCTTACGCACATAAGCTCCTCGAGATCGAGCCTACCGAGTTCACAACGCCTTGAATGACAGTCCACGCAAAAAGAGAGGTGCGCTCTCATTTTTTACGGCTTTTCTTGTCGAGCTCTTCGCGAGCAAGAAAGTAAAAGTAGACCGACACTGAAATTCTCGCGTGCTTTCACTCGGTCATCCCGAATTCCGGAAGGAATCACCTCTGGATCGGTGGATCGCGTATTATACGAGCACGTAATCCGATCTCGCAATGTATCGGAGAGACTCGAAGGGGGTGGCGGGGGATCGTAAACCGTCCGCCTCCGCTGGAACGATACCCCAATATCGAATGCGCGAGCACGGCGCGAAGCACCTTGCGGTCTCGAATTACCGTCCCGGGACTTGAGTATCCATGGATCGATCTCGCGGAATCTCGGTTAAAATAATAAAAAAAAAAAAAAAATGGAGAGTGAGAAGCCGACACTGGAATTTCGGATCGTCGCTCCTGTCACGAGATTGGCGTCTCGATACCAGCAGTATGCTCTTGATTTATTTGATCGATGT
Organism: Goniozus legneri; assembly: GCA_003055095.1. Lineage (NCBI taxonomy): Eukaryota > Metazoa > Arthropoda > Insecta > Hymenoptera > Bethylidae > Goniozus > Goniozus legneri. The sequence continues at coordinate 177,488 of NCVS01000226.1, forward strand.
TTTTACGTTGTAAGAAAATTTGGCTTCAAAAAATGTGCTGTTTTTCAATTTTCAAAAATACCCTTTCACACGGTGTTTTTTTCAATTCCATACTAGAGTTACAAATTGTTTCTACAATTTGCGAGAATAAATTTCTTCGCCATTCTAAGCGCATATTAGAAGCGGACCCTTATGGCATGATAGATGTTCGGAAGCACCAGTTTTTACCCCATTCGACGTGTTCCATAGTCAATTAATTTCCAATTCCACGTTCAATTAATCTCCACCGTACTGCGACGAGATGAGACGAAGCGCGCGCGCGCGATCTCACCCTGTTCTGCTTAAGGAAACTTGCGCTCGCTCGTACTTCTTGCCCTTTCAATTAATGTCCACTCATTCTCAATTAATCCGCAGTGTCCGTATCGATTATTGCATACCGCTCGTCGCACGAACTCTCGCGCCGGTTTTACTGTTAAAGGCGCGTCTTAACGAAGTCCCACCGCGAGCGCTCGCCGCGCGAAAAGAAACGCGCGCGTTGTTGAATCGAGCCGAGAGAGTAAAGAAAGAGACGAACGCGCGGGGACATCTTGCGAAAAACCGGCGGGAAAATCGATTCCATCCGCGGTATTAATGCACGTTATACAGTTATATATGTAATACGTATATGTATATGTATACATGCTTATATAATACATAAATATATAGCGTATGTACGTGACGATGCCTCGAGGTTTTGCTAGCTTTGGTGTGTTTTACGGATTCGCGAGGCTCCTAACGAGCTCGCCAGTCAAAACCCATTATAACTAATGGCGGCGGGCGAGCTCAAACCGCTTTCGCGAAACGATAAATCCGATCGAGGAAAATTTCATTAATGGGAGCAAGAAAATGGCGAGAGAATATTCACTGGCGAAAGGAGAAAGAGGAATTTTTTCGCGCTCTTTCTTGCGACTGGGATTGTGAATGGACCGCGCGAGGATCGTCCGATCGATCAATGGTACCATTGGGCATTCACCTTCTGGTTCAAGGTCATCATCGAGAGCGTTAGACTAGCTACACTGACAATGAGAGGGATCTACAGAGGTTGTATTTTACTATTTCATGTAGTAAAATGAAGAAAAAAAAAATTGAAAATTAACATTGTATGAATTGTTATGATTACTGTCAGTTTATAATCTGTATATACATATATGTATTATGAAAAATCAAGAAATTCTTAATATTTTTCCAAGAAAAATGGTTTTCAAGAAAAACATTTCTCTGGATGTATAAACGTCGAGTAACGGAAGTCCGTTGACGATTTATCTCTCGCGAGAGTCCAATTATTATCGACACCGCAGCGACACGACCGAGATCGGATAAGGAAAATCGGGAAAGCGAGATCCGTGGGCACTTGGATGCGAGAGTAGCTCGGAATCCGAAACACGCGAGGAGAGGTCGAGCTAGGCGCGCAAGAAAGCCACGCGAGTTTCGATAAACTCGAGCGATACACACGTACGGTCCATTCAGCAGCTTCCTTCTTAGATTCGAGCTCCCAAGAGCTGAATGGCCGTTCTTTTCAGCGTCTAATGGCTCCCTTGCCCCGCTCTCTCCCTCTCTCTCTCTCTCTCTCTCTCTCTCTCTCTTGTCGATCGCGTATATATTTACCCATTCCCGCGAAACGTACCGATAATCCCTCTTCGTCAATTATTTCTTGTACCGAACGTAATGAGTTAACGTCACGATAGGACGTTGAATTGCGTCGTGTTTTACCTCGAATCGCGCGCGCGCGAGAGAGAGAGAGAGAGAGAGAGATAGAGAGAGCAAGGTCTTTGTGCTGAAAGACGCGTGGCGTTCTGCTTGAAAATGAAATGAAATCACAAGAAAGAATGAGACAGAGAGAGAGAGAGATAGAGAGAAGGAGAGAGCAACAGGGCAAATTAGTCCCCCACCCTCGCGCGTCTGTAACCCGATAAAGATTGCGGATTCTCTTCGACGCGAGAGAATAGCGAAAGGAGAGCAAAAAGAAGCGGCGGGTGGATAAGAGAGGAGAAATAAAGACGAAAACGAAGAGCGAGCGGGCCCGGCAAGAGAGAAGGGGATAGAAAAAAAATATACCGAGAAAAAGAAGAGCTCTTGGTTTTACTCGAGGGGTGGAGGGGACAGCCGGCACGCTACGTGAGCGGCATGCACGCACATCCCCCTCCTCCTCTCATCTGGTCCAGCTCGGGTCGAGCTCCTCTCGCGAAAGAAAGAGGCCCTCGTAATTAATCGCGCGAGCTCGCGGCTGATAAATCAGCGAGCCGCGTAAATCGAGGGCCTTAAATTGAAAATAGAGGACTGAATTTCACCCACAGCCGCGCGAATTGATACTCGCGAGGGGCCGATTTCGCGAATCGCGTGACGCCGTAAATTTAGCAATTGCGCGCTCGGGATATCTATAGGCGACTAGCGGAGCCCATACGGCGCTATAAATACGAGCTGGTGCAACGCCGAGTGCTCATTGCGGGCGAATAAATCGAGAGAGAGAGAAAGAAAGAGAGAGAGAGAGAGAGAGAGAGAGAGAGAGAGGGAGAGAGGGAGCCCGGAGGGCCCCGAGGTTCACTTACGCTCCACCGAGAGCTTGTAACGCGCGAAAGTAGATAAATCGCGAGCATGCTCGTATACACATCTCGATAAATTACCGTCGAATTGGAATCGTTCGTTGAAATATTGAATAATCAGGGTTTCCTTGTTACCCAGGAATTCCGCGTAGTATCGAATCGACACCTCGCCCACTCGTGATAAAGCTTATCGGGAATTTCGTAATTCGGTATTCCGTAAAAGGATATATTACAAATGAACTTGTTCCATATATAATCAATTGAATTAATTTATTCGTTACGTTACACTCGACTAAATTGAGAATATGACGAGGAAATCTTCATAAAAAACTATTAAGTATGAATTTGTAGTTTTCTTATTTTTTGGCGAGTATGTGAGCAACCTTGCAGCGCGGTAGCCGTCATAAGCAGCGCACGCGCCCAATAAAATGCAATGGTTACGCTGTGCGCTATCGGCGTCCCGCGTTGAATCAAACCCGAGACCTAAACCTGTCGGAATGTTATTTAATAATTCAGTGTAATACATAATTAGACTGAGATGCTTGGAGTTCGTTGAATGCAATTAAAAATGATGAGATAATTCAAAGTTCATGTGCTCAAATAATTATTTTACCTATTGGTTGTTTAGTTAAACATTCAGCTAAGAAAATGTACACCGAATTCATTACGAATTTATTAACTCTGTATAATGTGTTTTATACTAAAATGAGTTTTCACAATGTTTTTTAGCCGATAGCACCCCTCCTACCAGTACCTATTGAAACGAGCTACATCATTACTAGAACCAAGAGATTGAATTTTTGGAATTTGAAAATTCAAATCTTACGGTTGCCTGCATTAAATTATGTCTCGCGCCCTTGTATCGTTAGGATCTTTACGACCGTAACCTGTAACAAGGTTCTCAATGAGACGGTTTAATAAATCAGAAGTGAATAATTTACAAAATCGTCTGTATTTTCATATTCTTAAGTATCATTACAGACATTCAAACGATAACGTGTGCGAGTTGGGGACCACGACGACGCTGTCGTCTAATGTTGTGGTTTCTATCGGTGTCGTTTCTATCGGTATCGTTTCTATCGGGATCGAATCTGTCAGTATCGTTTCTACGAGTTCCATTTCTGTCGGTGTGATTTCCTCGTCGGCCACCTTCGCTCGACAATATCCTCAAATTATCATCAATTCCGATCTAAAACACGACGAACGTACCTCCGCGACGACCCCCGTGATCCGCTCCGTCGACGTACATGAATACGACCGCCACGATGTAAGCGATGACTAACAGAGCCAACGTTGATTTCTTCATGATTCCAGTTCTTCAACTGAGACCGAGAACCGCGAGAGGTCCCATAAATAAGAAATATGAGATTAAACCTGACGTAAAATTCGACACTAAAAATCCCAAATAAAAATTCAGCAATAAAGAAAAATCGTGTACGAATTTTCACGAGCGCCGCGAGAAACAACGCGATAAAGTCTCGACCTCGTCGTTATTCCGGTTTAATCGCTAATCGAATATGCGCCTGGCAAAGTAAATACAGGTCGCCCTCGGGGGGTGGCCGGGTGAGGAGTGTAGCGCGATGAACTTAATACGATTCGGACGATCAACATTCCCGATGATACCGGCAGATAAGATTGGTATAAACACACAGCCATGTTTCGGCCCTCTCGCGCTTACACGAGAGAGCGGCGTCGTTTTAAATATTCATGGGGCGGCGAGAGAAATTCTTATCCAAGTCTCGAGACGATCGTCACGGGACGTCGCACTGGTCCACTCGAGTGCGCGAACGTCGCCCAAGGGACGATTCGCCAGAAGAGGTGGCGGATGAAAGAAAAAAATGAAAGAGAAGAGCCGGAGAAACGATTCCACTTTCGAGTATCGGTAGCCGGAGAATAGAGCACGGCTAGAGTTACGGTCAACGTACGCTATGCTAATACGGATTGATTTAACGGCCGTCGCGTGGCTGTAAATCCCATCCGCCTCACAATCGTCGTACTCGTCGATCGTTCGAGGAGAGACCCCATATTTATTCATATACACTCTCGATTCGCGTGTATCGCGGCCCGTGGCCACAATACCAAGCTTGCGAAAGAGAATTTTTCTCTTTTTTTTTTATTCCTGTTTATTGTCGACGGCGTACGTTCCGCAAACGTATTCCGCTCTCGAGAGTATTCTCGCGCGTGATTACTCCGACGGTGGACATTTCCAGACGCGATTAGCATTTCCGTTCGACAAATGATCCCCGCTGGTGCCCACTCGATGCAAATCGCGAATACGGAATTACGATCGGCTTCCTCGCGATTCCTCTTTCTAGCTGTTGCAGAGTTTTATGGGGTGAATTCGAGAAACATGTGTTTGAAGTTTTATTCGTATATATAGTACGTATTTACAGTAGGTACTGTATATACAGTACAGTACTACCGCGTTTTTTCATTTATCTATTCCAATCGAGATATTTTTATAGATCCAGAACGAGCTGGACAAAAATAATATCCCCGAATCAATTCAATAATGATTCTGTGAAAAATCAGTAATAATTTTTTGATTTTTCAAAAGGCAAAAGAAATAGTTGAAATTCAAAAATAATCTACAATTTAAAAAAGTAAAACGATCGAAAATATGACACCTTCTGGTAAAAAGCGTTAAAATATCGTGTTGATCAATTGCGTTCAAACAATTCTACCTTGAAACATTCAACGAGCCTGTACTTAATTTCCTCACTTTACGAACACCTCTGTACATCGCAAGTACATCGATGAACATTGTTTACAGCGTAGCTTGGGGGAAGGACACGAGGTATTCGCGAACGAGTAGGTGAAGAGAAGTA
>NCVS01000226.1:182931-197927 GCA_003055095.1 Goniozus legneri
GATTAAGAGAGGCAAGAGACGACGCTCGGGGTGATGCGTTCGCGGGCAGGCCGTGAGGGAAAGCGGGACCGGATACGTTGCTGGTAGCAGCGGTGGTAGCCGCACGGTGGTAGCCCAAGGCTACTAGAAGATTACCGGCAGACAGGTGGGTGAGGCGAAGGATGGCCGAGGTAAAAGGTGGAAGGAAAGGATGGTGTTGCTCCCTTCGAACTTCTTCTTCTTCTTCTTCTTCTTCTTCTTCTTCTTTCTCGCTCTCGCTGGCTCTACTTAGCCGCACGCGAACCTCCGAAGAGCTTCGATAGGTCTCTCTCTCTCTCTCTCTCTCTCTTTCTCTCTCTCTCTCCCCTCGCATCCCCTACGTTCCGCGGACTCGTTGATCGACTCGCGCCGAGTTCGCGTACACGCCGCCTCGGGCCACGAACGAAGAAACTCCGAGAAAAGGGGAGAGGGAAAGAAAGAGAGAGAGAGAGTACAGTCTTCGAAGCAAGAAGGATCGAGTTAGCGGAGGCGTTTTGAGTAGCAGTGGGGGCATATCGAGGAGCGAACCACCGAGGCATTAACCATAGATTTATTCGGACTTTGGGAGCAGCCGAAATTGCCCGATTACGGTATTACACGTCCTGGTGCCGTGCGGTGGACAGAGAGCGAGCACAGCTGTAAAATCGAGCGAGTTTGAGAGTAAGAAACGGCCGAGGCCGTTCCTCTTTTCGAGGGTGGCAATTTGCGGTAATATCGCCAACGACGAGGTAGCGCCCCGGTAATGGTCGCCCCAAAGAACGTGTAATGTGTAACTCGGATCCCCCCTCCCCCTCCGAGCCCCCTCCCGATAGGCTCGAATTCGAATCGCGGTTTTCCTCGAAAGATCTCGCGATGACAAACGCCTCGTTCGATGCGCGAAGAAGGCCGAATCGTGACTGGAATCTCGTCGTGCTCTAATTGCCCTCTTCTGGAAATCGATATTATTTAACGACACGTCGAAGAAAAAGCCTGGCATTCCACCGAGAAAGAGGGAGAGAGAGAAGCTCTTCCCTCGAGGTGGCGAGTGCTCTCGCGAGAACGAGCTCGCCTTTTTAAAAGCCATTCTCGAGTCAATTTCGAGGTGAATGGCTAGCGTCGAGTGAGCGTCGAGTATAAACCTAAAATTGTTTAACAATGGTTGAATTTGAATATCCTGGGAGTGAGAAAGAAAGAGAGAGAGAGAGAGAGAGAGAGAGAGAGAGAGGAAGAGAGGTAAAAAATGAGCCCTAATCGCTCAGGATGAGGAATCGTTTGTTCTGCATCGAGGGAGATGCACGCGCGATCCGCAGGGTTGCAGCCAGCCTTGCCCAGAGCGATACTCTGCACGTGCATACTCTCCTCGAACGGGTTATTCTCTCTCTTTCTCTCTTTCTTCTTTCGTTTCCACTGTATCGATTCCAGTGAATACACAGAACAGGAATCTCGGAACATTGCGCGATTTCATTCCCATAAAATTCGCCGGGTCTTCTCGGTGGAGGATTCTTTTAGTGGCGCGTGTCACGCATCTGGACACTCTCGAGACCACTCGCTGTGTATTACCGAATGCCCGGACTGTAACTACTTAGTTTGAACGAATCTCTCTTTTCAAATGTGGAATGTGATTTTGGGTTAATTGGCTCGTGTTTATGTAATTTTCATGAAATTGAAAAAATCAATGAATGAGTAAAAGAGTAAATAATATCTATTCGAATTTATTTTTAACGCTATTGGTGCTCTCAAGTTCAACCTCGTGAAAATATTCCGATTTTCCTAAGAATAGTTTTTTAAAAAATATTTGAAACTATTTTATAATGTATTTTGTAGAGAAATAAAATTCGAGAAGGGTTCATTTTGCGCGTCAATATTTATGAATCTTCTCGTTGTTTATGAGACGTTTCGGCAAATCGCCATCGAAGTACTTTAATGGCGATCTCTATTTTTCTCCTTTTTTGACCGACGAACACACGGACATTATTTCTAGATCGTTCGCACCGATCGCGACCATTGCAGTAATAAGACCGCACATACGAGGCGCGAGAAAGTACACGCGCGCGTATGAGGACGACGAGACGTAATTAGCAATAAATATTTTGCCAACTCGACCGGTGCGGTCGCGCGGCTCTGCCCGTTCGTTTTATACGAGCGTCGATTTCGAAGTTTTATATCGACCAATAGCGCTGTTCCGCGTGCTCGTTCTTGTAAATAAATGTACAACTCGGCATCGCTTTCTTGCCACCTTCCTCTTTCTCTAATTACTGTTTTTTCCCACTCCCGCACGGCGGAATCGCATTTCCGCACGTCATAAATAAAACTCAACTCGGCCCTTGGGCTTATAGATTACAAGAATGAAGGATATGAAGAACATTAGGATATTAGGATATTAAGAAATATTAAGAATATAAATTCTAGGAACACTCTCTATTTTCTACTTTCTAAAACAAATGATTGTTTATATATAAATAATTTATTAAAAAACGAATATTAAGCAGCACCAATCCATGACGGCCAATCAATGACGACGTCGGCGTTTTGTTTTTTCTGTTGTCTCCCCCATTGGGTGATAAAAGCCTTTGGAATACGCGGTCTTGCAGTCGTATCCAAATTCTCAAGTTTTATCCCTTCTTCTTAATTTACATCAATCCCGTAATTTTTTTTAATACGGCGAATCTCCGCCTGGAATTCTGCACCCATTTCTAAAATTTCTCTTCGATTGGTTCCTCGTTTATCTAAATATGCTTGGATCAACAGAAACATCATTGTTCTCACAATGATAACGTGGGGCTGTTTAGCCAGTAACTTCTTAGAAATTATTATTAAATTTTTTTCAAAATCGACGCCACCAAAATATGAATGCATTTGACCTGACACTCTTAGTGTGTACCCTGGTAGTTCGTTATTAAAAAATCTTGATTTAAATTCCCGAAACATTTCAAAATAAGCTGGGGTATGGTCTGCATCGAATTCCGGAGATAGCACGGTCGCTTCATCAAAGACGGGCGGATTTTTTTGAGACATGGCAAATAGGTACATATGCAGCGTCGAACTGAAACAACAATGGCTGTGAATGTCAAGTAGCGACTGTAATAAACACAACTAGTATTACATAACAACTTACTCATATTTTTGTATTCCCTAATATCAGTAAATACTCATGCAATAATAATTGTTACTCACCGAAATAAAATAATTATTTTTCAGATGATAATTGTAGATGCACGATACTGGCTAGTTGCTACTCGCGATACTACGCAATATAAGAGTCTTGCGTAAACAACATATAAAATGAACAGAAATAATAACAATTGTGAAATTTATTATTAAATAAACGTTTTTATCAATTACTTTCCTTTATTCTATTGAATTTTGATTTTGATTTGATTGATTTCCTTTATAATATTTGAAGCGCACTACTTTGACTCTGATAGTATGAGCCGCCATGTTGTCTATTTTAAGCTAGGTTTACACGAAGCGATTGCAGAACGGTTGTATTACGTTTTATTATGATAAATACTAACCTAAAAATATGTGACACTTAAATAATTTTCATTATATAAAAGAAATTAGTTTATTTCTCTTTACTATAAAACAACATAAATAACTAAAACAGCTGCGAGAAATGAAATTCACTAGGTAATTAACGTGAAGCAAATTTTTATAAATCTAATTTTCAGGTTATTTACTACGTATGATCTTTTTCTCGCTTGAAAGTTCTATCAAAGCTCTTAACTAGATTATATTTTTTTCAGTATAAGCTAGCTGTAAACGAAGGATAATTAATATATGGTGCTTGAGAATTACAATTCGATAATACATCCATGACAGAACTGAATTTAATAACGATTCGAATGTTTACGGGTCTATTTATCGCCGAAAATTGGCCACTCGCGCAATCGGCAACGCCACGGTAAACTCATTATCGCGATGTCCACAAATAAAAACGAAGAGAATAAAAAGTGAAGCATAATGGAGGCACAAGTACGCAAAACGCTCGCGATTGTTCCTCTTTCTGGTGTGCTAATTAAAACCTCATCGTAACGGACGAAGGTGAGAGATTTCACGGCGCTTAATAAACCTTTCACGCGAACGTACGCTCTCTTCCTGGATGAGAAAGCAAGTATCGCGTCGTGACTCGGCCCTCTTCTACCAATACACGAATTCTGTTAGTCTCAACGCCATTCACAGATTTTCCCAAAAATTTTTCAAAATTTAAATTGGCTTCAAACAGTTATCTTGATTGTGAAATTAGAATTTAGAAGCAATTTAGTATTGTATAATTTTATTTTATTTGTATTTCAATTATAAATTATACATATAGTTTGGCTATAAAATATTATGTAATAATATTATACAATATTACAATATCACAAAAATGTTGTGATATCGTTATAACTAATCGAATATACAATTATTCTATTCATTATTTTGTTTTGCATCGCAGAAGTATAATATTTTATAACAAAATATTGGATTCGGTCAGAAGTTTACGTAGTTAATCAGCTAAATCAGAAGTTATCCAAATTTGTAGAGTAGGAATTAAGTAAATATGAATTAACATTAATATTTCCACTATAATATTAGTATCCCTATTCAGAAAATGTTTTATTAGATTTAATTGCGTTTGAATGATGTTCTTTGATGTTAGCTAGTAGAAATGATTTTCTATAAGTTCGTTTCCTCAATGCACAAAATTTTGCAGCAACAAAGACGTCGAATGCTCGTCTTATCAATCGGTAGAATGTACCCGGAAAAGAGCATGGCGAAATTAAGAGAGAGAGAGAGAAAGAGGAATGGTACGATCCCGGAGGCACCGGCTCCTCCGTCATTGTCAATATAACCCGCGAGGGGCTACGAGGAGGACGCGCACAGATTATCCGATGACTGATGGCACCGTTCGCATTGCATCGTTCGGATCTATAAAGCCACCACTCCTCCGTTAGCGGTTGTCTCCTGGCGGTTGGGCATTGTCTCGAGATTAGAGATAACGAGATGCCCGGGCCGAGAGTTATGGTGATTGTCCGACGTGGCGAACGCGCAGCGTGCACGCTTTCTTTTATTCCACGAGCGGCAGTACCGATCTACCAACGGAAGTCGAGATGGAATATTCGTCATTATTTCCATGTACACCGCAAATTGCCCCGCGCGAGCGGAAATCGATCGCCTGCCGATACACCCGCACCGCCTCCGCGCAATCCTCATTCCGATCCTGTACCGGGTGAACCTCAACGAATGTGAGTTTTTTGAATCTCATTATCTTTTGATTTTTAAAATTTTCCTTTCTCTAAACGAATCGAAAAGTTCCGAAAAGACTCTCAAACTTAGCCACTTTTCTTGGAAAATATTTTAAACTGAAGAAAATTACTATCAATAACTATATTTGAGTATGCATTGGAGAAAATTTTCCGTCTCTGATTCAACTTAAAAGAGGTTTATGGTTATAAAGTAGTAAGATATGGAAAGGTTGAGTATAGTATATTTTTTATTTTAATATCCGATCCACAACGCCCTGTAGTTGGATGAGTCTTTTATCGAATACTAACCTTTTCAGTTGGTCAAGATCAATCAGGCTTAGCTTGAACCATGAATAGCTCGAATGACACAAATTATACCGAGAGAGAATTAAGAACATCGTTTTAACATAAAAGTTTATTGTACAACGAGAATAACACAATTAGTGTTCTTTCGAAAGGCGATATGTTAATTCTAAGACACCAAGTATACGACTGTCTTCTCCTTCTCGGGGCGGCCGGGAAAAGATATCGGTAACTTGGAAAGCCTCTGGCGTGCTCGAGATCGGTATCGACGGGAATTTACGAGGCGTAATTTACCGCGGAGCTTTTCCCTGCCAGGGGTTGGCTAATGCCGTCACGTATGGCCGAGGCTAGCCGATTTGCGGATTCGCGTCGAGGTCGAGCCTACTCCGGTTTCGCATAATACGTAAGAGGGTGGCGATCGCGCGCGAAAATCGCTCGATTCTCGTCGATCGTTGCCCATCGCGAACGTGACTCTCGACGACCTTGAACTCCACGCCGACCAGCTTCTCGATGGAAATCGAACGCGTAACGAGGGACCTCACCTCGGCAGCCAATTCGATTCGCGAGCGTGACCGATCCACCGATGGAAATTCGATCCTCGTGGCTCGCGCACGCAAAGCGGAGGCAATTTCTCGCGAATCACGGTAATCGCGCTACGCGTCGTATTAATTCGCGGGCTACGCCCAGAGTTCCGATCGGTATAATTTATCGGAAGAAAAATATCGCTACGCTATTGAATTCAACGATTAACATGTATCTAATGAAGATACATCGCTCACTCAACAAGTATTCATCGAATTCACAGTAACCTCTCAATGTAATTATCATTTTCTATAAAATGTAGCTCGATTTCCATCGACTGTGAGATTTAGTTCGAACTGGGAATGTCGTACAAGAAATTATCGGCTAACGGTGCGCGATATCAAGATCTTACGATTCGTACGTAGCGCCGGCGTTCTAACACGAGGGGGTAAGAAGAAAGAGTGCTTATCGCGCGGACGGGTGACGATTGGTTACCCGAGGCATGATTGAACGGTCCTACGAAACCGTCCGGTGGGTCCGGGCCCGTCGAAATCGTCACGTCACTAACGGTTACCTGTGTTACCGGTGTTACTGGTTGCCGATACCGATCTGTCCCACCCTCCCTCTACCTCTTCGTGTTTCGTGCAGATATATCTACGACTCGGTCACGTTTCACGAGAGATGCACGAGTGACATCGTGTATCGCCGTAATGGGCCTGCGTTAGTAGAATAAATTACCGTGTCACGGAGGTCCCGACGAACGCTCATATGTATATGCCTCTATTGGAGTATTGGGGCATGTTTACAAATATATTCGTACTCGGTGACGAATGCCGCTCGATTACGAACTCTTATCGCGCGGGGTCGACTCTGTAGAGAAATTTCATTTTTTATTGTTGTTCTCCGCATCGATATTTATGATTCGAAAGGATGCCAAAATGCTTAAACGATCAAGGGAGGAAATATCAAAATTCGTGTAAGATCATCGAGAATATTGTCATTATCACGAGACAAATATAGTTTTCAACAATTTCGAGCCCTCGTACCTCAAAACAAGAATCGTACTTTCCACGTCACGTTATGAAAAATTACTCTTCTTCTATCCTCCAACGACGTACGAGGCGTAGGCGAATCGAAGAGCTCGGATTTTCAATTTCGATCGATCGATAAAACGCCAGAGACGTATCGAGGGGGGCGTGCGTGTAATACCGAGCGAGATTCCGCGCGATCCAGCGGGACTGGCACCTGCCGATAAGTCGCGCGAGAGCAATCGAACGCGAGCGCAATTAATTCGCCCAGGCACGCGTGTAATCGTTACTCGGCTCGTCGGGTCGATATCGTCCGCTCGTGGGGGTTATCGGCGATCTTCGCCGGAGAGCTTATTAACGATCGACGAGCTCTCAGGACGTTTCGTTTCTCAACCGTTAATTAAGATTTTCCCCGGGATGGCTCGCGCGCCCACGCGAGTCCGGGGAACGACTCTCGATGATCGACGACGATCGATCGTCGCGCGAGCGCGCGTTACACGAGCCCAGGACTGCGATTAATCACTCGCTCCTCCCGAGCGAGCGCGATTGAAACGTCGCTGCGGATCCGGCACCGCATCGATATGGATCGCTCCTGGTGCGCCATCTACGTGGAATCGGAATACTTTAGATCGATTAATTGTGATTCCTCGACTCGTTCGATGGCAAGGATAAACAGCCTTTTATTATCGGGAGAGATGATTCCGTTTCGGTAATTGATATTGATGGATCGTCTGGGTATCGTTGAACGAAACGAACAATGTTTATGAGTTAACAGATAAATAGGATAACTGTTTTCTTATTAAATAATTTAACGTTAATAAACAAACATTTATTGCATATTGCGATTATTCCTTGAAATTCAATTTTCAACCCCACGATTATTACAAACTGCTACTTCAATCACGAGAAACCTCAATATGATAAATAAATTGAATTATAATATAATCACGTAATTACATATAGCGAATACGTTCTGGGTTATCACGCAATCTATCGCCGATTATTCCTATATTATTATCAAAAGTATTATTACCATCGGAAGGCTCAAATTGAATTTTATTAAATTTCAAGATTTCCGGGTGCAGGTGTTGTTATTTCCGAATGTTTCATCAAACGGCACGATAGTCGGAAACGCTTCTGGCCGCTTCGCGAAAACGAATATGAAAGGCGAGAGAGGAGAGAAAATTTTTCGCGGCTCTCTCGCTTATGCAGTTTCGCACTCGCACGGTCTGACAGCTGGACAATTGCCAGAAGGAGGCAGCCGCGCACGCGGAATTATAGTAAACCGAGATTACCGTGGAAACGACCGGGGTCGGGTACTTAACGGTAATTGGTGAGCACGAGTGAATCCGCTCCGAGTGGTTTGTATACTTATGCACGTACAATATACGCGCGTTGGCCTATCGCGCCGCGTTGGATTCGCGAATCGACTCGCGAGGCACGTGCTTTTCCACTCGCGCTTTTTCCTTCACCCGGGGCGCGAATTCATTTGCGAAATGAATAAATCACGCTCGATTGTGCTACCCGTTACCTCGGGGCTACCCGTAATCGTCGAGGAAATCGGTTTCCAATGGACCTGGCGTTCTAATAGGGGGAATCAGGTTCGGATGAATAGTGTGAAAAAGAACGAAGTATTTATTGACAAGTATATGTATGTTTACTCATATTTAATCTCATTATTAAAAATCAATTCTTATTTAATTTTTATTAAATCAGTTGAATTGGTCTTCTCTACTGGTATGAGTAAATACTTGTGATTACCTGAAATAATCAATCTACTAAACTGAGCTCACAGAATAACCATTCGCGTTTTCATCAAAAGCTGGGTCAGTCGGGATCTTCGAACGTCTCGGGAATTCAAAAAGGAGCTTAACGAGTGGGGGGAGATCGGAATTCGAAAGAGCGGGGGAAGACATAACGAGAATAGTGCTCTCTCGATTTCGTGAACTCCGACCTCGCAGCGCTCACCCTCTTCTCTCAGTCGGGCGATTCGCGACAGTGACGCATAGCATCCTGTCTCTATTCCTCACCTCGACGCCGCCGACTCCTTCTCGCGCGTTTTTGTCACAGTGGCTCGTGAGTGCACTGACTCACCGCGAGGACAGCGTTGTGGCATGCAAAGACGTCTCGAATAAGAGAGAGAGAGAAGATGACAATAGAGCGAGGGGCGTAGGCGCGCTTTGATTCCCCTCACCGCTTCCTCTATTTTTCACGCGGGGCCATTCCGCAAAGTTTTTCGCCTTCCCTTCTGATCGTGAAACACACCGCCGAGCGAAAATAACGAGGAATTAGTGAAAGAAAAAGGCGCCGCGTTGTTTTCCCCATTAGGTTCGACTAAATATAAACTGAAATGCATTCCCTCAACTAGCTGTATAACGTGTAATATGTGGAGAAATCAAATTTTTGTTAAAACACTTCTATCGAAATGTTTGCTGTCTCAGAGATTAAAGATCTGTGTTTTCTGTAATAATAAAAATTGATTGAAAAGTGTTTCTATCGTTTACCGAGATCAACCCTCTCACCTGAGATTCGTGAAATCGCAATTCCATCGATGAAAGGCGCTCGGATTGAGATATCTGGCTTATCGATTTTCGATTTCTCGAATGCTCCAGTGCCCACGAATATTCGAGCCACGTGCGACAAGAAAAATCGTCGCGTGGAAAGAATCCCTTGGATTTTTCTGCCGGGCGTTGAAAACACACACACCGATAATATTACCTACGCGCGACCATTGTTCCTGTCCTCATTGGCATTCATGGGGTACGTGGCGTTCCTATCAATGGCATAATGTCCGATGCTATTATGAGTTATCGCACCATTGTCTGCCGCGGGAGCGCATTCGACCGGTTTTAAGAGCTCTCTCTCTCTCTCTCTCTCTCTCTTTCTCTCTTGAAATGCGCTCTCGGCTCGCGCATATATCCGTCGCTACGGCGCTCTAGCGAAACTGGAGGACTCGAGGAGTTACGAAAATTAGTCCTCTCTCTCTCTCTCTCTCTCTCTCTCTCTCTCTCTTTCGTTATTGAGTATTCATTTTCTACATTTTTTCTCATAATTGTTTATTTTGGTTTAGCATTTCTTCATAACATGCTTCGCTAGGGTCAATTATCTCTCTTTTATACTATTACATTTACACTGAGAATAAAAATTTGTCGAAGCTACCATTGGCAATTATTTTATCCAGTATCTATATAAACGTATGCAGATAAAAGTGTATTCGACAAAATTTTTACTTTCAGTGCAGACGATAATCAGAGCCGAGCCGAGAAAAACGAGCCCATTGAGAATAGAGCGCGAAAATTGCGTATTTATGAACGCGATTGTGCCGTACGAGCTTTCCGGAAGCGATAGTTTCCGATTTTTACTTTCTCGTACGATAAAACACACGATCCGAATCGATACACGCGGAATAGTCGCGCTCGCGAGGATCTTAAACCACTCGGGGGATGGATATACACCGAAGAAAAAATCTAAGCAGAGAAAAAAGACCAGTCTCGTAAATCGCTATAAAATCGCGTTCTGCGGCGGGGAAAAATGACCGAGAGCTGTAGGGGGGAGGTATGGGGAGGTAGGGTGGACGGGATAAAGTACCGCGGCAAGCGATTACGCTCGATTACAGTTACGTTTTACGCGCCTAATGCGATTCAGCGAGAGAGAGAACGGCGCTAGTGCGGCTCCATATACGCGCCGGAGTTATTTCAAATCGAAGGCGCACGAGGGCCGCTTAATAAAATTACACCTTCGTCGCGATCGCGCGATCAATTTCAGATAAATACGACGACGCTATCGGTCAGAAGAAGTCTTTACAACTCGATAAACCGATTGCGATACGATCTGAGTATTTTCATTTAACGCTACCTTTTTTTCGCAAGGAGGGGAAAAACCTGAGCGAAGGAACGACTGTGTAACCATAAAATACGTTCTCGAATTTCATGTACTATTAACATGCGAAACTATTTTGTAGTTACGATCTTAGAATGACGTTTTTAAAATTCAAATTCAAAATCTATATTCATAAAACTCACGACCCGAGAGTTTCTTAAATTTACCCCAGAAATGTTTTTACAACGTATCGAGTTGGCTTGTACGACAAGCGCTGCGTAACACAATTTGCGCGACGCCCCCTCCGCGCGCGTTACGCGCACTCGAGGCCCTCTCGCTCGTTTTATGCGTCGCGTATATGCGCCTGCGGTACGCCACTTTTGATGGAAAACGCGAAGGGGCTTCCGAGAGACCGCGAAGCGCCCGCGTGTATAACGACGGGACAGGTGGAACGAGACGAGCGGGTTTGTCGCGCGCGAAACAATCTCCGATTTAGCGTGACGAATAGTGGCTACTATATCTCGTGCCGTACCAACCAAGAAATACTTTATGCCCCACCGAAATTAACGCGGAGCGTGAAATTTCTGCTTAGAATCCGATTCTACCGATTTCTCATTATACACATTACCGATTTTACTGTGTAATCGCAGAGTGGAATTACTGAAAATTAGGAAAGTTGAGATCTTGGAGCAGGAAGATTTAGTTTCGCTCTAATTTTTGTACTAATGACGGGTACCTATTTCTGTTCAACTATTCGCTTCGGCTATTAAAATATTTCGTATGTTATATTCGGGAAAATCGCGACTAAACACCGACAAATTTTCCGACTTCAGTGTTCAACCGATTCAATTCCGAAGTCCAAGTCAAATTGAACTCCCATCGTTATTAAAAGAGAAATAAACGGACAAATCGTCTAGATCGCGGTGGGAAGGTATAAAGCTCTTCGCGTCGAGTCGAAGATTTATCGATATTGCTCACGGTGGCGTCTCTCGATCAGCCAACTGGCGCTCGCTGGCGACGTTATTACCGTCGATTCGACGAATGAAATATCGTCCTGGCGTTTACGCGACATCGATGGGCTACCCTCTAGAATCCGATTGGGCCTCGGACTATACAGCTTCCGTCGATGGAGAAGTTACGGGAGATATCCTCCGTGTTACGTATTCAGCTATCCAGCTGGAACGGGGCACCGAGCGAGAGAGCCAGAGGGCAAACCCGCGACTTTATCGATCGAGCGGCCAGATTGATTTACAGATAAGTAAATTGATACGTAAAGCGGCCTCGAATAGAGCGGCTAACGGCAACGGTGCAGCGAGTGCGCTATGAACGCCACTGTATACGTATATAATATACGTGTGTATAGATATGTATGAGCTCTACTGGACCACGCGCCCTATGTATATATTTGTATGTATACGAGCTCACGATAATGACGCCGAGCGAAACGGTCGTAAGACGCGGCTGTTAGCGGTGAACGCGCACGCCGGATTACAACGCGACTCGTAAGCTAGGTTCGACGCACTCTCTCTCCCGCCTGCTCTCGTCGAGAGACAAAACTCACTGCAAAACTTAAACCATCGCGAACACCTGGACGCGTCATATTGAGATTCTACCGATCGCACTCGTTACTCTCGACTCGCTCGCAACGATCCACAAGATCCTTCCTGGTACTCGATTTTACATTTCCAGTCTCAAGGAATTTTCGAATCGGTTACGCGTTCTCGGCGAAAATAGCGAAATCTTTCTACCCACGCCGGCCAGAGTATTCTCGATGAGAGCTCTCTGTGTAAATTCAAGTACACGCGATTTGTCTAATTCTTGTAAACCGCGTTGCGGAAGAGGTAATGTTTCTCTTCGAGATCTTCGATAGTTTTTCTCCAATGAATTTAGCAAGCCAATAATTGCATGAATCGTTCAAATATTCTCTTGGATAAATAAATACAAAATTTTTATTTTACGCAGAAAATACACCATAATATTTGACAATCCTTGATCGAATAACTCTTTAACTATGAATTTTTTATTTATTCGAACGGCCTTACTAAACCGGCTCGTGGGAGTCGAAGTGCGAAAAAAGAGAAACGGAGGAGGCGAAAAATCGTCCCACGCGATGACACCGAGCCAGGACGGTCGTTCGCGTGTACATTAGCGTCGATCGCTCATAATTTTACGAGGTGTTAAAACCAGGTGCAATCGTAGGACTCGAAACGCCGTCTTCCCTTTCTCCCTTTCACCTCGCCTCTCTCTTTCGCCCGAGACGATGATATGTAAACGTCGTCGTAAAATATCCTCTTGCTCGACTCCCAGCTCGAGAGAAAGAGAGGCTGATCGTATAAAACTCGTGTACGGACATCTTTATTAAAGTTCCTGATCTCGGTGGGCCCCAGTTAGAATTCGGGACCGCGATTTTGCGAATAAACTTATAAAATGTTTCATTCCTTTTTTGAGAATCGAACGAAGGAGCGAGTCGTGGCTTCGCGGAACGCGTGGGAGTCTTCGGTTTTGTCCGGTGAGTCTTCAGGGTCCTCCAGACGTCCCGGTGCGAGCTTGTACGGGTTCCGAAACCTCATAGCGCGTCACAGTTCGATTCCCACGCTCATTGTCCTTTTCAAAATTGAATCTGTTGGAATTCCAGCGAGTACGAGTGAATGATGAAAGTACCACCGATGTAGTGTATTTTTACGTACCTTGAAGAGAGATAAAAATAAAAAATTCAAAAACAAGAAATTTTTCTGTCCGGCACCGAGATTTACGATTTCGCGTGTATCGCACAGAGAGGATTGAAAAAATTCTGCGGTCTCTACCGCACGGTAAACGAGCATGAGTTTCGCAAAGACGAAAGTCGAGCGGGGCAACGATCCTTCACGAGGAACACGAGTACGTTATATAGTGTTCTTGAATTTATCGCGATACTTTTTTCGAGATGCTTTTGTCACGGCTGAGTAAACACCGACGCATCTTGTGTCAAAAAATTTTGTTCAGTTTTAAAAAAATCAAAATTTTATACTCGCATGAACAATAATAAACACGCAAGATTCAAGAAATCATTTATGTGGGTTGCGAAAGGCTTCTTGAAAATCGGAGGTGGGTTCGAAAATTAGATTTGAGCTAATTAACGATATTAAAGCCAGTCCAATTATAGAGGCTTGGATTTCCGGCGATAAAACTCGCGAGGGCCGGGGAGAGACACGCGCCGATCTCTTCCCACAATTAAAATTAAATATATCGCGTTTGGAAGGCCGCGATAAATTTCAGCGAAAATTCGCGTGAAAACAGCTCGCTGCGAGAATCGCACCCGCTGAACGCCGTGGAGAACGCTAATATGAATATTTTCCAACATCCGCTTTTATTGGCCAGTTTAGCCGTTCGCCGACTATAAATTTTAATAACGCGGTGTGACACAAGCGCGTTTACTGCACCCTCTTGATACCCGTTAAATCGTTAATTCCTCGCTTAGGGAGGACGTAATTAACGCAGCTCCCGCTATTCGTTTCCATGGAAGAGCTGTCTATAATAACGTCTTGAGAATTTTCTCCGTGAGTCGATAGCTTGAGCATTGAACATTTTTTGATTTCTTCGATTGGAACCTGATTTTCTGGTTGAACGAGTCCAAATTAGTGCTAATTTTCCTGATTATAAATTGAATCAAATGGGATCGATCGCATCGTATCGATGTTGCGTCTTGCGAAAGGTAAACGTTGTGATTCATTCTGGGTCGAAAAATTTGTACGGTTTATATATTTTCTAATTGCTAATTTCGAGTATAAAATCATAAAACGATAAATTCTAGTATCTCTTTTCCTTTCGTCACGCGTTCAAGGTCGCCGGTCTCACCCACGCCGATTAATCGTGGCCAAAATTCGGATCCGACTCGACATCGCGTGGGTGCTCGTTCTCCTGGTTCCCCGCGGTTCACCTCGCGCCGGTTCCGAGAAGTCGAAACGCCAGACCTCGCTCGTATCTCACTCGAGCTCGTGGGGGCTCCACGCTCCGTTTCGCGGGACGTCGTTGGTCATCGGCGTGTTCGCGACCCCCGTGGATAAAGGCGATACCGCGATTAGTAATCGCGTGTTGCCGCTCTCTTTAAATCTCCCCCCCC
>NCVS01000226.1:197955-317874 GCA_003055095.1 Goniozus legneri
CCACTACCAGCTCCTTTAATCACGGACGGTATTCGGTATCGCAATAAGACCGCTCGTAGATTTCGTGAGCCCGGCAAAAAGTTGATCGGAGAGGAGGAATAAAACGTGATTTACAATTTCTCTCGCGAGAGAGTCGATTTCAAATAGAACTGATTATTTTGAATTTTATTTAACCATCTCTGAGTCGAATTTTTAGTTTTAATGTTTAAACGTATAATGACAAATGAACATGAATTTAAAGTCAAAACTCTAAAAAAATCGACTGCGATTCACGATCGTTAGCAATGTTCGATTAGCGTCGTTATGTACTCACGATTAATTGACGGTTCTTAACGGTAGCGGATTAATCGGTGGTTTTAATTGTCGTACGGGAGTAGGAAATTCCATTTCCTATGCCTCTCTCCTCGGACTCTCGGCTCGGATGCACGCGTATAGAGAGTCGTAAAGCGTTATTTACGATAGATGAGTTTCAGCGCTACGTCTCGTTGCGTTTGAGGGATTTTAATATCGTAATAACTCACTCGGGAGCGGCCGAGCCCGGAGAGTCGCTAACAACGTCATCGGGGCTCGCGAGCGCGCGCGCGCGCGCGAGCGAGCGTTATCGTCGAGGCTACCGAGAAATCGAACTATCGGCTCGCGGTTCTCTCGCGATCGTAATACAGCCGGGCGGTTACGACATCGGAGGAAGACGTATTAAATTGATTTACCGCGATACCGCGTGTGTACAAGCTCTCTCGAAAGAGAGAGAGAGAGAAAGAGAGTTAGTTCGGGGCAAAAAGAGCACACAGCGGGTTATCGACGCGAGTAAATAGACACGTTTACCCCTCGCGGATCTCGTTATACGCTCGAGGCCCCTTATTAAAGGCTCTAAAGATCGTTCGGGGCACCGAAGATTGCCGAGCTATTCGGCCCTCGTTCCGGCCCCGATCTCGCTTTTCGACGGATCTCTCGCTGATTGAAAAAAATTTCAGCGCGAGCGATAAGTGCGGCTTGAAAACTGCGAAACGAAAATTTAATAAATAAGAGGGATGGAGCGGAATAAAAAGAGAGAGAGAGAGAGAGAAATAGCAAAATAAGGAATTTCCGGAGATAATTTTTTCACGGATTAACGAGACTGGAATGTCAAGAGCGATTCTGTAAGGGCGTGCTATGGGTGTTATTATTTCTCCACTTTGAGCGTAACACCTGCCGAGCGCGTGGTACCGCGCAGCGTCATCTAGTTGGGCCCTCCGCGCGCTCGCCATTCTATGCTGATTCGCGGCTAATTCGGTTGACGCTCTGCACGTATAAGGACGCCGCAAACTGGTTCGCGCCAATTTTTCCGCGGATTCGCCAGGAAGAAATTTCAGTTCTCTCGTTGAATCGGTAAAAAACTACCACGACATGTCTTTCAATAGTCAACAACAGTCAACATTATTCAGCATTTTAAGAAGTTGTTTATTTGATTTTTCTTAATCAACAATACTAAATAAGCAGAACATCTTCTGTACGTTCAAAAAACACAAACATGAACCGTGTCAAGCATACCAATTTTGCTATGTCGAAATTAAAATCTCCAAGCTCGGGACCTAAATCGTTACACCCACGCGGAAGGAACGAATTTTCAACGCCCATCGTATCGAGCGAAAAAAAACGTCTCTACGACGTATAATTCCGCAGCGTTGACACTTATAGACAGCCGAGGCTATAATTAATTCGACGAAATAAAATCCACGGCGAGAACGATTATGCTAACAGCGTTTTCATTGTTTGTTTTGATTTTTTCGTCTCGTGGTAGGTGTTTTTAAGTACCGTTGCGAAATTTCCACGTGAGGGAGAGAAAGGGGGCGTGCGCGCGACTTATTAGACCTGCGAGGGTGAGGTCGGACCCGATAAGTACTGCGGAGCACGGAATTTTCAGGCAAGTAGGCGCCAACAATGGCCGGGAAAATCAGTGAGCCGTCGTTAACGACTCGCGGACCATATAAGTCAACCAAGAGGTGCTAACTTGGAAAACGAGCCGTTTCGATATACTATTTCACGTCCAAAGTAATATCGAGAAATAGAGATAGAAATTATTAATTACTCAAAGACAGAGAATAACAAATTAATATAGGATATATTATAAATCAATAAAAATCAAACGCAGGAAGTAAAATTTCCTTGATCGCGTCACCCTCGAAGAATTCCGAAAATTGTGCAAATATTTTCCTACGAAAAGTAAGCTGCGGCTAAATCAACTTCTGCATGAATGAAGAATGTTTCGACGATTCGGTGAGACGAGACAAATGACTCGTTGACTTAGCGAGACACGAGTATGCTGTCGATTGAGGAGATCTCTATCTGAAAAAATAAGCGGATAAAAATGGAGAAGAATGTAATTCTTCCCAATTAACACTCGCGTAACGACTGGCGAGACAAAAGCGCGGGAAGCACCTCTTTTGGAATATTATTCAAATCGCAAGCAAATTGAACGGCGTTAACGAACGTCGTGGGCGAGGCAGAACTCGCGTGCCGTCTACGTCGCCTGTATCGTTTTCCAATTTAATTAACGACCGAGGCGCGAGTCGCTAATTGCCGCGGGGGCGGGTCTAACGATGCTCCGGGCGAATATTGCGCAAGCGCCTCTTGACAAAACCTCCCCCTCCCCTTCCATGGAGCGATAATCGCTTCTTCGATTGCGATAACTCGCGTGGGCCGTCGTTTTACGAGGATTCGCGAAAATCCGCGCGAGCGCGTAGGACTTGGTTCGGCACCCCGGGGCGATTTTACGGCTCGGATCGCGTACCTGTTAAACTCCACGGATTTACGGTCGACCCGTTAACACAATCGTCCACCGCGCGACTCCCATTAATTTACGTCGCGAGTTTTTACTCCGCTAATTATATCAAGTGTATCGATACACAGGCAATTTGCCAATCGAAAAATTTGATCGGTTTTATCCCAATTTGAATGGTTTCTTCTTTCACAATGAAAAAGACGTTACGCGGTGAAAATCGGCGCGATCAGGTGACGTCTGTGTAGTCGAGGGTGGAGATTTTTCGAGAGGTTAGCGCTGATTGCGATACACGGGGGCGTATACTCGACTGCCGACTTACGTGCGCATGAATATATGCAACGCGACTCTCCGCGCGACTATTTTCACTCGTGATTTACAGCCGCGTAAAAGATCCTTACGGCTCATTTTACGTCATCTTTTCTCGCTGCTTTTTTATTCAACCCCTTCTGTATTTCTTTTTTATATTCTCGCATTCGCAAAAACTCGGTCGGGTTGACAACAAAACGAGAATTTCTTTCGCTCTAACGAGCAAAAACTCGTCGACGTTTAATCCTCGCTGGTGGGACGAAAAATAGACAGAGGAAGGAGTATCAACGAGGGAATTAGTAGTATACAGGGTGTCTCGGAGTTATCGCATCTATTCAGGGGTAGAGAAATAACAAAGCTGAGATAACGAGTCTCTCTTGAAAATCCGATTCTTATCATTATCAATACTTTTATTATTTAAAATTTTTAATTTTCTCCCATTCAAAGAAAATTTGTTCCTCTGCGATTCATTTCTCGTTCAAACAAAACGCGATTATTATTCGACACCCAATATACTCGCTTGAGCAAATAACGACGATCGGCTTCGACGTCGAGTTATTTATCCGTTTGGTTGAGGCGCCCACGCGATCGATCGACGAAATCGCGACTCTCGTTCTCCTATACTTCTTTCTCTTTTTTTACCTACCTATACCGTCTCTCTCTCTCTCTCGTTCCTCGCGAGATCGCGATCACAGACGGAACCGTGCGGGCGCGCGCGGGCATAAATCAAACGAGCGCGCGATTTATACCGAGAGAACGAGAGAGCCGCGGCGTGCGACGAACGCACACGACGTGGGTTAACGCGCGTACTTTACCGCGCGCTCGCCGTTTAAAATCGCGTTTACACACCGTTCGCATACCGTCTCCGATATGACCGACTCGGGCATGATTTACTCGAAAAACAAGCGAAAAAAAAGGAGAGGAGGATGAAAAAAGGAAGAAAATCCTTTTTATATCGTAACGAAGCGAGGGCAAGCATACGAGCAATATCTTGTTACTTGTTAATTACGCCCGCTCTCTCGTTAAATTACATCGGTATTACCTTTAAACTATAGCTCGCATAACTATGAATCGCCGTTAAACTACGGCCGAGCCGTACCACGCTCGTAAATACGCGCAACATGTGTTGCCGCTACGTGTTATCTTCCCGCGAAGTTACTTTATCACGGTTCATCGGATATTTTTTTTCGTACTCGCCCACTAGAACGAAGAGTCCAGATTTTTGGAGGAACTTGGGGTCTCTTTGAGGAAAAGGAGAATTTCAATTCGGTGACCAGGAACGATTAATTCGAGCTTATCGGTATAAATAAACTCCGAGTCGAGCTGTAAATATCGCGTGTAAACGTTGGACACGATATAGCGTCCGGTATACCTTATGCTCGATGTATACGCGAGTATCGTGCACTTTCGCGGTATCGCGACGTTTAACGCCGCCGCAAATGTTAAATGCGCGTATGGTTATAGAAAGAGAGAGAGAGAGAGGGGGGGGGGGAGAGAGAGCAATGAAATACGACGATTCGCGATGCGAGCGGCCGCGTGTAACTCCCTCGTCGTACACGCCGTGGCGAATAAAGAATGACGAACGAACTAACGAGTATCAACGCTCGCGATCGCTATTTCGTTTTTGATCGAGAAAAATTTTTGAAACCGGGCTTTTGTCTGACACTCGTAATGGGTGGTAATATGACTTTGGATTCAGAAAGAAAAAATGAAAGAAAAGAAACCGGAAATCAATCTGATCTAAGGACAGTAATTAAATACGAGGAATTAAAATTAAACTCGTAGGAACCAAAACACTTATTAATCGGAATGTCAAACGAATTTTAATTAAAAATTAATACGAGTATAACTGAATCTCCGACTCGTTAGGAAAAGGTTCGGATGAAAGCGCGACATCGATTAGAAATCGATGAATCGAAATCGCGACAACCAGACGCGAACTTTCACCGCCAATCGCGGTCTCTCCACCACCGCGGAAGTTCGACGAATTAATTTTCCCGTACACGACCTTATACAATCCAGCGGAAAATCGGTTTCACCCAATCGTGGAAAACCGGATGAAAAATCAGTGTCCTTGCCGAGTCAGTTGTGATTTTGAATCCGCGAGAGGGAAGAACGATAAACTAGAGAAACGCGGGAGAGGGCGAACCACAAACGTACATTGTGCGCGGGGACAGAATCTACATAAAATGATTAATCGTGACGTCGGAATAATGGCTACTATGCCGGCACCGTGAGAGACGCGCGCGCCCGTTTTAATCCGGCACAATGGTCGCGTTATTTACGGCGCCTCGGTCCCGCGCGAATATTTCAATTCCGGCGCGAGCGCGCCTTCCCGATATCACTCGCGTACTCGTGGAAAATGTAGCCTTTCTTTGCTTTTTATTTTTTCCCTTCTCGAGCACTCTCAGGTGGCCACAAGGAGAGAGAGAGAGAGAGAGTGAGAGAGAGAGAGAGAGGGAAAGAAGGGGGTGGGATAAAGAGGTAAAGAGAAAGAGAGAGAGAGTATGAGAAAAGGAGAGAGTAAGAGGGAGGAGGACATGTGCGTGCGAACGTTCAACCGCGTTGAGTTTCACGCGGAATTATCGCTCGTCGAACACACTAATCGATTGTCTACTTCTGAACGTCGTACCGTAATCCAGTTGTCGGCTTTTCCGAGACCCGAACGGTATTTGTCGGCTAGTGAAACGCGATTATTCGCTCGGTAAATCTCTCGAATTTGATATGGATTTTTTAGCACTGATAATACCTGTTTAAAAATTCGATTCAAGTTTCGAATATCAATTTTTGTAATAACAATTTTGTCTCTCGGTATGATTTGAACGTCTCTCACTCTTCTTTTTTTAATTTGTATTCTGCTTAGTTTGTAAAAATTCAACTGTATAATACGAGAGCTCTCGTGACGAATCGACAACAAAACCCTCAGTCGTGGAAAAATATAAGACTCGACGATTCTCCTGGCCGAGTCGATAATGACGGACGTCGTAATTCGTCGCTAATCACCGGAGGCGAGTCTTCCTCTCTCTCGCTCTCTCATTCTCGCACAGGTTAAACCGGTAAGCAGCGTAGCTCGTGGGTGGGGGATAGAATGCCAGTGAAAGTCCATCTCGACGATACTCGCGCTCACCTACGGCGATTGTACTCCCACGCGGACGAAACCGATCGACGCAAGCCAATCGGCATTTTTTCACCTCCATTCGCCTCTCTCGCTCTCTCGCTCCCCTCGTCCGTTCTTATCGATCGCTCCTCGTAAATCGATCGTACAACGATACCGCAAATTGCGGAACAAACGCACCGGTTCGACTCGCGATGAAAATCGTGTAATAACTCCTAGAGGGGTGAAAGGGGGTGCGATTTTTTTTCTCGTTTCACCGGATTCGGTACGCAGCTCGAGTTTGATGGTTGTTTACGAGTCACGCGGTCTCTCTCTCTCTCTCTCTCTCTCTCTCCTCTCTCTCTACTTCTTGACGTCCGTAGGCGCGACAAAAGGGGAGTTTATCGGCTGCCGTGCCCATGCGCGCGATTATCCCCCGCGAGTTCGCGCTTCCATAGTCGGTGGGCAGCCAGTCAAGGTGGGCAGCCTCGGGAATTCCTAGGCGAGCTAGCCTAGGAATACCGAGGCCCGGAAACCGGTGAGAGTTCTCGCGATCTCGAGGCCGTTCGAACGACATCGCAAGGACGTTGGTCTGTTTGTATTGTTCGTTAAAACTCGCCATGAATCTCTTTGGTATTGACTGCTGTCTGCGCAACAGCTGAAAAATATTTATCGTTGCAAAGTTCCGAGAATGATTCTTATAAGATCAAATAAATTAGGAATAATGAATGTCGAAAATCTATAAGGATTATTGGCATCAATTTTCAAAATGATACAAAAATTTTGAAATTTCGGATATATACAACAAGCGCGCGTGTCGTCGGTGATAAATACCTCGATGCAACGTAATTTAACGAGATGGCGCCATACGTCATGCTAGATTGGTATCGGGCTGGCTTATCGCTCTCGGGACTTGAATTTTACGTCGGGATTCAAGTATCGCGTCGTTACACGTGTAAGATGGAGGGAAGGTGGATCTGTCTCTTACGAGGAGTGAATTATGCACCTCGAGTGCAGTTCGTCATGCACTCCTGAATTCCTCATCGTTGAAGAACCGGAATTTTCTAATCGAGATTAGTTTGTTTTTTCTCGAAAGTAAAAATTTTCGAGATTACTTCGATATTGAAATATTATATACGAATTTAACATAAATTTTGAAAATGCCAAAATTTTTATTTTATCCTTCGATTACTACTCTAGAAGAACTCTTGAGAATCTAGAAAATTAAGATCGAAGCTAAATCTTGCGTCTGTTTTTTGGAACGGTGGTTTCTCAAGTACGGAGGTATTCGCCGATAGTCTCGCGGCTGATTTCAATAGATGCGTTACAAAGCGGCGGCCTTTTGCCGGGATTCTGTCGCGCGGCGTTTTTCCAAGACATCGTCAGGGTTGAACCGCCGATAGAGAGATTCCAGCAGCGAATGCCGCTCGGCGAGGGTGAGCTTGAAAAGTTCCGGACGGGGGAGCAATATCGACGAGCGGAGATCTACCCAATTAGCAAGCGTCGCGTATTCGCCATTATTAGCCGATCTCGACTATATCGGTACGAGTATCTTCTACTCTGCCAAGTATCCGGAGAAATATCGAAAATAAAACTGATACCGAACGAGTATCGGGAAATTTCCTTCTACTCTACTTAATTGTTTTTTACATTCGAATTACAGAAATTAGTAATTTACTCGAACAACAGAAGATATTACATTGATGATAAAGTGTCTTTTAAACGTTTTAAAATAGTCACTGCCTCGCCAGTCTCGTTACACCTTCCTGTACGTATCGGTAAAATTTCAGCGGGTTTGATTTTAGAGAGCGTTCTTAATCAGTCCTGAATTATACGACCAATTAAAGCGACACCCGGCGAGCTAATTGCCGAAAGTAACGATTCCGCTCGAGATCTCGGTGACTGAAGGCATTATAGAGACTCGATAAAAGAGGAGCACAGGAGGAGAGAGAAAAATAGCTCCTGCCTTCTGCGAGATTGTCGGCCGCGATTGCAATTAGTAACTCGGCGGGGGTCCTGTGTGCTTCATTGCCGGTTCTCTGATATGTTCCTTCTTCTCTCTTACTCTCTCTTTCTCTCGTTTCGTTTCCGCGTTTCGCACCGACGACCGCCCCCGAGCACGTCAACCCGAACGCTCGAGATCGCATTGCGAGTCCTAATGGACGTTTGTTAAGGGACCGATCGAACCCCCTGGCGTGTACTCCCCCTATTTCGAGCTCTCCTTTGCCGGTTCTCTCCGCCGAGAGACATCGAGATATCGAATCTATTCCGCGTAGGTAATTACCTGGAAAGAGCCCGCTGTCTCGACGACTCCAGTTCGCGAAGTTGCCTTCGTTCGTCAACGGAATTCGTCTGCGGAACTCGTCGAGAAGCTTTTTCGCGACTGAAGTAGTGGTCTTCTTTGAAATCGAATCGGTCGAAAGATATCGATCGTTTTCAAGTATTGCAAACGCATTAAGACTTCCTAACTTTAAAACACTACTAACTAAAAAAATTATTTTTTATTTTCCTCCGTTCATTATCAGAATAATAATCTGATTTATCGAACGATTCCAAAAGAGCCAACGGGAGGCTCGCCGAGTAACTATAAAAGTTCAATTTCGGGTCAGACAACGAGAATCGATTACTCGCTTCCCTCGGGAAGCGAATCGAGCTCGTACCGGACGAATGAAATATTGAAACGCGCGTTTATACTCATCGCGCGGTAGTTAGCCGTGCGCTCGGAGAAAAAGAAGCTCGCGAGAAGATGGAAAAAAAAGAGGAAGCGGACGGGGGGAGACGGGGAAGAAAATCACGCGTCCCGCAGATGCTGGCTCGCGCGAGCAGAGGCGGCGTAGGAAGGTAACGAACAATCAGCGGTGCCCGTTACAACCGTGATTTTATGTTCCAATTTGCAAACGCGACGTTAAAGGCCTCCCGAATGCCGAACGGCTACAGAACGAGTTAAGCCCGCTACAGACGATTGCTTCTATCGTGCCGAACATCCTGCGGACTTTGAAAGCATGAAATTATTGGAAAGTCGTATGAAAAAGTCAAATTAGCTCAACCGAGTTCGCCTATTAATTATTTTTGCCACTAACGGAACGAAATCAAGTCTGTTGCAGAAAATAGTTGAATTTTTTCAAATTTATGAATTTTAAAATCAGTTTTGAAAAATATTTGTTAAATTAACTTAAAAGAAATATCAAATTCAGTATTAATTACTTAGCCGCTAATTAAGCGAGTTCAAAGTCTCTGCAGACAATACACAAGTTTTACGACACTCCCAGCGGACTGAAAATACAGAAGACTAAGCAAGAAATCAACTCGAATCGTGAGGAGTCGCAATATATCGATACACTTTTCCAGCCGAGAATCTTTAATAACGAGATAACGAGTAGTCGCAATCTCGCGCGTTGGCTATTTCGGTAGCATCGTTTTCGCGAAGGAGAGAGGCAGGGGGGCGATCGTGAAATCTACGCGACTATCGCATGGCTGGGCGTTGCATTAGAAGCGGCGATAACTCGCGTCCGTAATCAGCGGCCGATCGAGCCTGCGCACTCGCCCCTCGTAAAAGTGTAATTTACCGAAGGACGCGAGGAACGAACACGCCGAGCCGCGAAAGAGAAAACGAGCCGATGGATGCGCGAAATTTATCGCGACGGTTCGAGAATATAGGTAATTATTTTTCGTTTATTCTCCGATCCTTGATGTTTACGGTCCAATTCAAATTCCTGGTTCACGGTGGCGCTTCTCGATATCGACGCCGGACGATTTTTCGACGACTGAGAATCCGTTGAAATTCGGATGAAAATTATTTCTCGTGAAACTTGACGAGTTATGAAACGCATCTATCGGTTGTTGGGAAAGCTAGATGATAGAACGTGACCCAGAAGGGTCGCTTGACGCTGAGATTCTCGTGAGTGAACTCGTTTCGTGTCTCGCACGATACAGAATGCGCGAGAGCGGGGGACCTGAAGGATTTCGAGATAAATCTGAAAAGGCTTACGCGCGTACAGGTCGATCTAGATCAGACCGCGATGCTCTTGACCCGTGACCGACTCCGTGCTCCGGTTTTTCCCTAACGGTTAACGTCAGATTTCAAGTAGGATTATCCTTTTGATTTGCGATCAATCTTGAAGAAAACTTCTTGGAAAGTTCATCGGATCTTCCGAATAAAATAAGATCAATTTCACTGATTTCTCAATCTGATTTTATCGCAATATGTTTCTAAATTCTTTATTCAACGTCACATTTAACAACTAGGGTAATTAGTGGCCGTCCAATAATGAAAAATTCTCCATAAGTTAATCAGATAAATACCAGATGGACAATATAATATAATTTAGATTGATTTCGAATTGTTGCAATTTATTATTTAAAAATTTTTCGTCGATTGTAAAATCAAATCGCGCACCGCCCGACTCGTCCGACTCGTTTCTCAATTTCGCTCTTGTTGCAAACTAATTTCTAGAGGGAAATCGAGGTAGAAGCGTTACAACGCGGGAACGCGAACGTACACGTCCCCAGCAGGATCCGATCCTGGAATGAGATTAGTTCGAAATGTTTGTTACAACGAGCGTTCCCGCGCGAAGCCCCATCGCACCGGGGCGGACTTGACCGATGAGACAACGCAGTCAGTCCCACGCTGACTCGACCGCGTCGACTTTTTTCCAAACGGTTCTCCCTCGATCGTTCCCCTCGAAAAGTTCAGATTGACAAAGTTACTCATTTCTGAATTACCTACACAAGAGATTCGCATTACGAATTCGGGAGGAGCATACACCGAAAAGAAAATTTGCTTATCGTATTTAATATTCATTTCCATCGCTAAAATAAATATTTAAATTACTTAATAAAGTATTTGTTTAAATTAGAGATACTAAATCGCTCGAGTTCGTCGAATTTTTTTACTCTGTTCTCACTTTTATACAATTTCCGTACAACAAAGTGAATCGTACTTTGTTACGAGATTACATCGTAGAACCTATACCCGACGAAAACGAGCGGAGACCGCAGAGCAATCCTGGACAAAGCCGCAGTTTTGTAATTGTAAGTTCGACTCGTCGTTAATTATCGTTGCAGTTCTGTCGAGCGCACTCTCGAGCAGGGCGCGGTGTACCATCCGCTCCGTGTAGTCGAAATTCCGCTTCGTCTATACACGTGGGACGAGCTTTGCGCGAAAACCACTCTCGCGGTACGCGCGACAGTCCCCTTTCCGTGGCTATACGGAGTTTTGATTACACCAGTGCGCGGCGACGCTCCGATCTCGTGCGGCTCCTCTCGCCTCGTCCCTGGCCGGAACTAGTTTAACAGTTGGCCGCTACCGACGTCAGGTCGGTTACATCCCAGTCGGGAAAACGCCTCGCGGACCTGTTATCCGCTGCTATATGTTCGATTTAAATTTCACCGGAATAAAATTTTCATTTTTTCGTTCAATCGCAAAATATTCCAAGTCTGTTATTTTTTGATTTTCTTAGTTTAACAATCGTTTCGTGTATTCATTCAATTTATATCCCCAACTCGATCCTCGTATTCCAGTCTAATTTTATCTCCAGACCGGACTTCTGTTTCTTTTTACGAAGTGACATATGAAGAGAAGCGACATTTTTGATCCGGGGCGATAAGACGAGCGCGTGGGCACACGAGCGGATCGCTACGAGAGGAAGAATAACGTACGAGCTTCTAGTGAGACACGTTGCGGATCGGTGTCTCGGTTCGACGAGAATTTGAGGTACCCGAAAAGGGGGTGGGCCCGTGCGATTTATCAAAGGAGGCCCACTGCATTCGTACGCGCTCCGCCGTTAATCGATTAATCAATTAAGCGATCGATTGATTATCGAAAGAGGTGGGGAGGGAGGCAACGCGCCGGACCGCGAACTCGCGGGGTAGATCCTGTAATTAAATCGTCGTGTCTGCTCCGATCGGATGCGCCCGATGCACCACGAAGAAGAAGACAAATAAACAAGTTAGAAAACTTCACCCGCTCCCGCAAATGAGTTTGTCGTATAACGACGTGACGCGCCACAAACCGATACGAAGCTAATTAAGTCTTATTCGTATTCCTTCTACCTTGGGATCATTATTTTTTTTTTTTTTTTTTATATTCTTTCTCTTTCTTTCTCTTCACTTTTCGCTCATCCGCAGTAGAGCCGGTCGTGGCCTTTTCGACTGGCACGGGAAGGAAACATTTTAATCGCGCGCGAACACAGCGACGTCTGTAACGATTCACGAACAGCGAATCATATTATAAATATGAAAATCGATTCTTCTGTCCCAACTTGTGAGAACCGTAATTTGATTTAACAATGAAATAGTATAAAAAATCGACTTTGAAAACTGTTATACATATCTATTTCTCTACTCGAGATCTCTCTAGAAAATTACAACGACAAATCTGTGCACAATTCACGCGTCTACGCGCTAGAAACGCGCTATCGCGATAAACCCGCAAACGTGTTGGGCTTGATAACAAAGAGAAGGGGAGGCGACGCGAAAAATCCGCGTTTATACGCTCACGTTCGTCGTGAGAACTGCAAATACAAGTCCTTTTTATCATTCCCCAAAGATAGTGCGAGCCTCCTCCCTTTACCTCTTATTTTTCATCAACGACCGCGCGAAGAGAAAAAGCCGTGGGAAATGAATTGACGTTATCGAAAAAAAAAATCGAATATAACGCGAACTCTATTCTCGTGAGAAAGCCCGACGTATAGTAGCAAATTTATTGCCAGTAATCGTCAATAGCGGTCGTTCACAATTCGTCGACTATCGGGGATTTTTTTTGCGTGATTTATCGCTCGCTCGCGGAGGCTGAGCGGGCTCGCGAAATCGGACGAGTTTACCGTAACGTCTCGAGACGGTTACCATCTGGCATCGAATTCGCCAGCTCCCCTCGTGGCTCTTCCTCTCAACGGGGGAGGCCGAGCCAGAGGGAAAATCGCTCACGAAATGTCTGGCATTAGGAGCAGGCTGAGCTGTGCCCAGGGCGCGTGCCCCGATATTTGTAATTCTAATGGACGAGAGTATATATCCGTATACATGTATACACGGCGAAAACTCGTCCGGGGAATTCGTCTCGAAAAAAGAATAAACGAACCGAAAAACAACGGTTTCGATGGTATTGAACGAGTTGTTAGTCGTTCGGGAATCGAATATTTAGGTATGCCAATTTATTCCGCCTGTTTTGAATAACGTCGCTGTAATAACGTGCGATTTCGGAGAAGAAGAGTATCCACCCGCGTCGATTCGTCGACCTCTGCGAAATTCCACGAGTCAAAAAATTTGATCGGTTTTCTGTCCGAATTTAAATGGTTTCTCAGTCGTACTGTTTGATTTTTATACTCAACTTTTGTATTTATAAAATAAAAATAGATTTTGATATTTTGAAATTTTATTCTTAAAAACAATAAAAAGATAAAAGAGAGAAAAATATTTTCACCCTGAACCTCACAATTTCCCTACTGGAACCGCTTTGATTGTGAGCCACTTTGTACGCGAACACCGGATTATCGCGGATACAAAGTTACGCTATCATTTTGGCGATTTCTATCTCGTTTGGTAATAACGCGACGGTAGCGCGGCAGAGAGAGAGAGAGAGAGAGAGAGAGCTTTGTCGCCGGGGGCCTCAGGCTCGCGGCCCTGAAAATTCTCAAGCTCGCGCACTTTTTTACGTTTAAACATAATAATACGGGGAATAACAATTCTCGCGAAGCAGCGGCGCTAATGAGACGGCGACGAAAATGATACCTTATTAGGCGATACTTAATGGACTTCTCGGAAGAAAAAGAAGGCACCGTCCGATAAACACTTCATTCAGCCAAATGACTCGCTTTAATATCGAAAAAGAATCGAGCGGAGGGAGAGGGAGAGAGTCTTGGAAAATAAACCCGATACAAGCGAGGCGTGTAATACCTTGGATAATAATCCCGGAATCGAGCGTAAGAGATCCCGGGGCTCGATTATCTTCATCCTTTCGACGGGAAAGAATCGCGGCATTCTCGCGCGATTCCGATACGTTGGCGCGAGAACGCCGATAATGCCGAGCTCAATAGACGGCCCGGTTGCGTCAATTTAGGCGCTAATGCAGGCCCTCTCGAAAGTATAAAAAAATCGAATTTATCGCCGAGCTCCGACGGTGGGGATGCTCTGTAAGTGGGACATTTTTGCCTCTCTCTCTCTCTCTCTCTCTCTCTCTCTCTTTCGCTCTTTTTTTTCTTAATTCCGTACATTGTCGCGGCGAGCCGCTTGACTCGGCGAAATTCGAACCTGTCCCCTCTGTTCGTCGTCCTCTTTCCTTCGCGGGAAGATTCTCCCCTCTCCTCGATATCTCTCTTTCTCTCTCTCGCTCTTGGTACCATCTTACACCGCGTCGATCCGCAGTGCTCATTGATATACGCCGCCATAAAAGACTCGCCGCGCTCGATAATGCAAAGTAGAGGGACGAGGATAGCGAGGGAAAGAGAAGAAAAAAAAGAAGGACAGAACGAGAGAAATGAGAGAGAGAGAGAGAGAGAGAGAGGGAACGAAGGTCCGAAACCGACAACATAAATAAGACTTCGCAGCACACGCGAGCGCGAATATAACTGTTCTCCCGCAACGTACCTCGCGTCTTTTATATACTTATTCGTTCTCTCACTCGAAAGCCAAATAATTGCGCGAATCGAAACGACAATGGATACTCGTTCGGATTAAAATCTCGCGAGAATCGACGGGTATTACGGCCGCTCGGTTCTAATTGATTTAATCGATCGCGACGTCGAAAAAGTGAACGGCTACATTATAATTTATACACCGTATTTAAAGAATAAGACCTGGAATTATCTTTTTAGAAGAAAATCAGTTCATTCAATACCGAATTCGAAATTCGCAGAATATCTCATTTTCGGTTTTATCGCTACGTTTGATCAGCGGAGATTCTTTTCCACGATACTTTCGGTCTTTCGCTTTCCATGCGAGGCTCTTTTTTTCGTATAAATTACCTCTTAATGAGAACCGTCTCTTTGACCGATCGTAAAGCCTCGACTCGTATTACGATTACACCCGCAATCCACAAAGTCGATATCTATAAACGGGACCGTTAATCGGGCTAATTTCGATGCCGTGGATTTAATTCGTGGACCCCGAAAAAACGTTCTCACGGATCTCCCG
Source organism: Goniozus legneri (assembly GCA_003055095.1). Taxonomy (NCBI): domain Eukaryota; kingdom Metazoa; phylum Arthropoda; class Insecta; order Hymenoptera; family Bethylidae; genus Goniozus; species Goniozus legneri. Next base: position 213,240 of record NCVS01000226.1, read on the forward strand.
TGACAGAGCCGATTTACGAGGATATTAATCGCTACTATTCAAGAAGCGGAATTTAATCGAGGATCCGTGTCGATTGCCTATTTTATCGCGAATTTCACGAATTTTTAATTTTCACGATCTCACCAGGGCATTCAGAGCCCGTTGAATCACTGCGAGCGCCACCTCGAAACGAAATCCGTAGTCTCGATTCCATCCGAGTTCCGATCTAACTACTGCGGGTAGGTTACCGACCACAAATTTATCAGCCAACGGTCATTCGCCAATCGATGGTACTCTTCTACCAACCGAGAAAAATTCCAAGTAAAGCAGAAATTCGATATACCCAAAGAACCCAGATTTGAAAATTATAAAAAAATCACCCAACTATCGTACAAAATTCTATTCGGAACTCGGTGAATCGGTTTTGATTCTCAAGTCTGTTGGAATATTCCGCAGAACGCAGATGGTCAATGAGAGTAAAGAGAGAAAAAAGGAATCTACGGTTTGATGTAAAATAACGGATGGGTCGAGTAAAAAAGGAACGGTTTCCGCGGAACGAAGCGTGTAGGCCTTCGCGAACGGGCATTGGCTTTCACCGGGTTCTACACGCCGGCGTGCCCACAGTCGTTTTTCTCGCTCGATCGCATAGTCGCTCGTATAGCTTCGTCCTCGCTCGCTTCTCTCGCTACCGCCCGCGCTTTCCAGCCGTGACCGGGACCGTTCACGTGATTCGTGTACACGCGACAGTGTCGATTCACCCGCTAAAATTTTATCCGCTCACGGCGCTATCGATCACCGTCTCGCGATCCGATCGCACGGAACATTGTATTCCGATTTCCCGTTTCACGTCGCGCTCCACGATTCTCCTGTCCCCATCTATTGTCTCCGATCGGCCCGGCTTTGTTTTTTTTCTCAACATTCACCCAATTTCGCTCTCTCCCCGGCTAACGCACCTTGAACTTTCTCGCTCCCCCCTCGCACAGGATGTCCCAGAATACGAGTCGAAAAATTTTTTCGGATTTCAAAAAAATCAGGAGTTCGGAAACGATACTATGATTGGTTAGCGAATAATTCCTGATTTAAAAGCGAAATAAAGCAGAAGATAGTTTGGTTGAAAATTTTCCAAGCTATTAAAAATCTACGGTCGTTTTCGGACACCGAAAACCCCGATAAATCTCGAGAGCCACTTCGTCGTTCTCGCAGTACAAGCGTATCTTGAATTTCTGGAAATTGGATCATCACGATGCGGGCCGTTTCGTTCCCGACGTGCTCATGCATACGCGGAGAGTTCTTCACCCTATTTTTTTTTTTTTTTACAATCTTCCGGTGGCCGGATAGTGGAAAAGAAGCGCGCTCCTGTGATATCTCGAGCGAATCGGCATCGTAATTCGCTCGGAATTAAATAAACAGTTCATCCTCGGACGGGGTGGGGGTGTCGTTCGAGGGAGAGAGGGGAGAGAGGGGGAGAGGGAGGTAGAGAGGACGGAGATCGGGGGTTCCGGGACTCCGCGAGTCTCTCGGCTCAGTCGGTTAGTCGTTTCAGTCAGTCGGTCGTAGCCCGTCGGTGAAGGTAGAAGGAATATTGCGTGAGCGCGCGCGAGAATCGCGCCGAGTGTGTACTCCGAGTTGAGTGATCGAAAAATCTGTAAAAACGGGTGAATCCTCGATTATTTTTTTCTCAATTGAGTGCTCAGTGATCAGGCTCTCTCGACGGATAACGATTTAATCGGGAGAGCAGTGAGGAGAGTGACGGAGCCGCGCGTAGGCGGCTTTATCGCACCACGCGCTTTCCCAGCACCGAAAAAAACGATTTACGGATGGTCAACGTGAGTAGAGAAAACATTTTGACATCTCGTAAATAGTAATCTATCGAATTGCGCAATGGCTCGGGATACGCGAGACCGATCGGTAATTCGAGTCCTCCGACGAGCCGGCATTGTTATTTCGTAGGCAAGGGGGCAAATTGCATCCTCAGACGAGAAGGACGATTTTGACGTTTCGCCCGATGCCATTGTGCGGGCCTTGTAATGATCGACGAGGTCTCGCTGATTTTCCGCGTACTCATGTTGTCGAGTTTGTCAGCGAAATTCAATTTGACGTTTCGCTGATTTTTAGTGACGAGGGGACGAGAAATAACGTGAATTCAAGAAATCAACTAAATATTTACTTGTATTATTAGTTGATTTGTTTTTTGATTCTTTGCGATATTGATATTTCACCTGACTTAACCAAATTTAATTTTCTTTTACTCGAAGAATTTTTAGGTGTACTAACATCCTGAAAAGTCTTGAAATTTTATTGGTTTCCCTTGCGCGCGCAAACTCACTTCAGAAATCTTTACGATATTCAAATGAGTATTCATAAATACTACCTAAAAATTAGTGATTTTTCTCCTGATTCGGGGATAAAAAATGGGCTTCCCGATTCAACTCGCACTACCAGAAAGTCGAGAGGCCTAAAGGAAACCCATTCGAACAATTTTTGCATTGGACCCGATTGGTACGTCGATCACGTACGTCTTTTTGTTTTGCAAAAGAGCTTCCGCTGGTATTCCAGCTCTCGCCGTGTTACGCGCACGCGCGATTTTCGTTAAATCGCCGTCGCGGAATTTCTAACGGGGGAGTGGCTCTCGGGCCGTTCCGCGCGTGCGGAATGATCGCCGGGACACTCTCGACACGCTTCGGGAAATCGCTTTGGATACGTACCCACGTGACTCGCTCCGATGAATTGCCAACGATAAACGCGAGAAAAGAAAGAAAAAAGAAGCGAGACAACGGCGAGGCTGTTGTAAAAATTTCAGTCTCGTAATTATCAGATAGAGCTCCGTGATTTATCGTGGCTACTCGGAGCATCGAGGGAGAAAATTGTGGATCGATTTCTCTCATACGCGATCTATCGATCTAAAGATGACGTGGTGTATTTGCGCGGTACTGAATCACTTCTGACGCTGGAATGAAAATAAATATGTTTGGTTGAATATCGATACCTCCACTTCTAGAAAGCTTATTTTCGTGAGACGAAATAGACTTAATCATTGTTGTCTCGAAAATAAAATTTCAAAATAAGGTTCGTAGAAAACGAATACTCAATTTTTCTCTAAATATATATCTTTCAACTTATTTTCCTCATATTCAACTTATACACTGAAAAAAAAGTATTTTTCAACCTAGAATATTTCTCCTTATGGTAAAAATAAAGGTATTCTCATTTTAACAATACCAAAATATACTATCCCTAAGAATAAGTTTATTGATTTTTAAAAAATTTGGTAGATATTGTTGTTATTAAAATACTAAAATCAATATGGCCGACTTAACCTCGCTTGGTCAACACGAATTAAAACGAACCATGAATTTGAAATAATAACAAGTAATATAATATATTTTTTATTTAATTCCAATTCTGATTTATATATTAATTTTACTTATTATCCATTATTCGTGTAATAAATAATAGAGATGAAATTTGCATTAAAATACAGTGGATGCTACAAAGAGTTTAGTTTTAGTCCCGCTAAAAATCTTGGTATTTTGAAGGGTAAAATACCAATATTTTTAAATCTAAAATATTTAAGTAAAAGTATACTGCGAACAAGAATACTCGGATAAAAAATATTCTGTATTCTGGGTAGGAAAATACTTTTTTTTCAGTGTAAGGTTATTTTAAAAGTTACGTCGATTACGTTAGATGAAATTGACCACACGCTACGTCCCGGTTACGATATAAAGCCGCGCGTGGGCGACACGTAGGGCCCGAAGAAGTCGAAGACAAAAGTTTGGATCCAGCCCTGAGGAGAGTTTTTACTTTCGACATTGTGAAGCCCACGCCCGTGTCGTGATTGGCGCCATCGAGGTATTGTGTAGGCACACAACGATATTGCGTCGACAACCGTATTAACTTAGGTCAGTCACTCCGTCGAAAAAGCCCACCAACCGAATTCCTTTTAAAGTAAAATATCTTCGAAAAATGAAAATTTCGATTCTCGAGATTCCGATCGTTTCGCGTGGGACCGAAGATTCATTATGAATTCCGAGAAAGAAAAAAAATTGAAAAATAGCGGGAGACGTCCACCTGTTGCCAACTCGATCTCTCGATGCGTCTAGCCCATGCGAGATATCGGTCGCGTTGCGACGAGAACGACAGAAGGAGCGAAAAAACCGGGTCTGTCTTTTTCTCTCTTTCTCTCTTTCTCTCTTTCTTTCTCTCTCTAGGCTCTCGCTGAGCTCGGCCGACCTCGAAACACAGAAATTACGAAGGCGCGTGCATCGCACGCGCAATGGCCTGTGTGTGTACGAGACGAGCGTGACTGCACGCGCGAGAACTACGAATATTCGTAGAAAGTTTTCGACTCGCGACACGAAATAGTCGTCGATTCGGTGGACCCTACTGACCCGGATCGAAAATTTCGGTACTGATTCTTTACGATGTTCTCTGGTAGAGGAATCAATGTCTAGTAATTTTTTGTTTAGAAATTGAAGTACCTAGCTGTCACCCTTTCGCGGCTACGCAATAAATCTTGTCCTGTCGGATTCCGAAGAATCTCACCGGAATTTCTTCGCGATAAGCTCACTCTCGAATGCAAAATCGCGTTTCCTCTCTGAACAACACACGTAACGCGCGATTTATCGCGTTTTAATGACTCACTTACGCAACCGGGCCGATGCATCGGAGTATTTCCGTGTGAACGGGGCTTTAGATGCAGCTCGGTGAAGTCTCCGCGAGTCGAGAGAAGTCGGAGGAGAAAGACGGCGAAAGGCGAGAGGGGGATTCGATGAACTCGCCGCCGGCTCAAGGACATCGCGGATTCTGGCTGGCCGAATTGATCCTTTATGCCGAGAACAAAGCCAATTACTTCGGGTCCGAAGGAGCTCGCTGCGAGAGAGAAAATTTACTGGTTCAATTTTCTTATTTCGAATTATAAATAAGAAACTGAAAACAATGAATGATTCTTATGCAAATTTCCTTTCCGTCTACAGTTTGGATTATTTTTAGCAAAATGTTGTTTAAGAGCCAGTAAACACAACTGTAAATTTCTTGGAGCGTACCACGAGATTTATCGAGGTATACTTCTCGTCGAGATCTCTCGAATTTGTTATTCCGGCGAGCGTATAAATTTTCTGCGGATTAGCTGAAACTAGCCTGGCGCCAGAGAGCGTCGACCCCGCGGGTCAGGATAGAAAAAATGCCATCCTCGCGGATCCTCGCGGCGTTCGTCGAGGCGGGGAACTCGTCGGACGAGTGTATCCGTAAATCAGGATATTCCCTTCGGGATGAAATTAGCGTCGGTTACGTGATATCCTGAAACGCGACTAGCTCGTGATTCTCTCTCTTTCTCTCTCTTTCTCTCACTCACACTCTTATTCGCTCTCCTGTCGTGGAAGAAACAATTTCCGATCCGTAATAGCCCATTTCCTATTTCCGCGACAAGGAAACGAAGACTGGATGGATTTTTTGACGTTCGATAATTCGTCTCACCGCGGTCGAGTTGGGTTTCATTCTGCGGTAATTGAATCCTCTTTTTCTCCGTTCTGTAATCCCGAACGAGACGGCTGACCTTGAATCGGAGATTTTCTCGTCAATACCGAGAGTTATGTAATTTAATTTTGAACTCCTTCGACCGATTCAGTAGAAGAATATGAGTACTTATAACAGGAATTGCTGTTTATTTTAATTTTCAAAGAGACAGGAACGTCAAATTTAAAAAAATATAGTTACAAGTAGGAAAGTTTAAATAACAAATTCTTTCAAGAGTACTGTATTGATTAATCGAGCAAATGAAAAAGAGGATACGAACGACTCGATCGGCAAACCAGAGAAGAAACTGTGAAGGACGTCCGGCGAGTCCGTTCTTCTTATCGACGCATCTCTCGCTCTTGCAAAAATCTCAACGATCCCGAGTGGCCGAGGCGTTATTTACTCCCTCGCCGTGGCACCCCTCGCACTCACGGTCGTCTTTCATCCCGCAGTCGATGCAGGTGCGTTTTACGAGCCAAGCGAGAACGCAAGCCTCGTAAAACCTCTCGCGCGAGCACGGAGAGCGTAATCACTGGGATTTAGTAACGCGCAAGGAGCAAAAGAGAAGGAGAGGTCTCCCTTTCGCGCGGCTTCACTTTCGCTTATCGAAACACGCTCGTATTCTATATTTCGACAATCCCCTCTTCTGCATAAAACAGCTCCTATCGAGAGATCCTCGGGTTTCGCTCCTCGCTCGAGAAAGTCAAAACCTACGCGGACTACGCAATAATTAATTTTTCTCTTAGATTATTTCGCTCGGATATTAAGACGTAGGCAGCGTAAGATGTTTACGCTCCGGGGCCTTTCACTTCGCTTTCGTTTCGCGAGGACCGTCATCGGTGTATCGCGAGATCCGGCAGGCAAATTGCGAACCGCGCGCAACGGGAAACCCCCCCGCGAAAACTACTGAGTTAAAAATTGGAACCTGAAATTGCCTTTCTATACAACGGAAACACGATTCTGACTCGACAATTTGATTCTGATATAGATTTTTAATCAAATCTTCATTTTGGGACAAAGTTCTTCGATCCAGAGTTTGTCCAGTTCTCGGATCGAAAGAAAGAAGTTATTTTTCCAACCGAATTTTCGGCACAAAGACCGCGCGGAAATTGCGAACCGTAACTCGTGCCGTAACGAAACTCGCTCGGGAATTACTGAATTACGCGGATCGGGCTTACATATGTAATTACATATGAGAGTTTTCGAAAGTTCGTGTGATTATTACCGCGCGAGGTACACGCCTCGAACTTTTAGTCCAGATTCGGTGGAACGTGTTGTGGGTTATAGAAGTGTGAACAAAATTAATGAGTTTATTCTTTGTTTCTATAAGTTTACTTTTAACGTTCTTCTTTATTACCTATTTTTTTTTATTACACTTGCCAAAATTAAAAATAAAGCTCTGTATAGCTTGAAATAATGACGAAAATCGATCGAGCGAAATGGAATGACCGTAAGAACAATGAGCTCGTAAAATCGACACTGGCGAGCAACCCAAGTCGCACCCGCAACAATTTCGGTGCGCTGGAGAAAAAAGATTGCGAATAATTTTCGTCGAATCGCGCGCTCGTTCCGGTCCGCGTACGCGCGCACTTTCTCCGTTGCATCGAACTGCGCAACACACTCTTCTCGCGTATTTTGCAATTCATTTTTTTTCTATTTACATCGTCGGTAGGAATTCTTTCTCGGGCTAGGCGCCATATGCGTGAAAAACTGGGTCGACGCGCGGTGATACACGATTCGCAACCCTTCCAGTTTTTGATCGGCGAGTTTATAAATAGACACAATGGGACTCTCAAGTATGGTTCGTTAACGAGTTCTTATCGGATCGATCTCTTCTTTTCCTCATTATTTCACGATTTTCCGTGTTCGTTTCGCAAACGCGCGATATCGAACGAATGAAAATACGGCTGTATGCGTAATTTCGCGATTTTCCAACGGTTTTTTTCACTCGGTATGTATGTATTCTGTATTTTTTTTACGTAATCGGAATAGCAATTCGATAGCTCGCGGAGGGCATAACGTTCTTGTATTTTCACCGCAAGCATAACTCATAACCGGTAGCTTAGAAAGCGATCGGTGGATGCGAGCACGCGCCGATTTCGCCTGCCGCGATCGTGGAAATCGTTATCAACCGTTTCCGTAACGGTAGCTTTCCGGTCGATCAGTCGCGCTGCACTTTTGTTTACAAACTCTCGGAAATTATGGTTAATGATCCCCCGCTGGCCTAAAATAGCTCGGAAGATGCTGCCCATGCCTAAAGATTACCCTTTTCTACAAAAGTGTAAAAAACGAAAATACAAAATATAAAATTAAGGGACGTTCAAGATTTATTTCATATTTCGGTTCCTTATCTCGAGGCGTGTTACACGTCTTCTCTTTGTATCTCTCGATCTTCCCAGCAAATCTCGCGCATCCCAACAGGGAGTATCCATTGTGTCATCCCTTCCTTCCGCGGAAGATCCGGTGAAAAAATTCGGTGGAATTCCGCTCTTGAAGTTCGAGCTCGCGCTCTTCGAATACGCAATTACACACGCGAGGAATCCTCCTTGGGGAGATTCACGTTGCGATTTCACTCGCGCTGTGTTCCTCCGGGCGATCACAATCTCGATTCAACATACGCGCCTACGATCTTTCATTTTTGGAAAAAATGATGTAATGACATTTTTTTGCATTAGATGCATCTTGAAACCCTCAAGAAAATTTAGTAAAATCGAAAAAATAAAAATTTGAGTGAGTACCGTGTGGGACCAGTCGGGAATTTATTGTTTTATTGATTGTTTTATTGATTACAAAAAACTTTCTCGTAACCCTTCGCGGGACTATATGTATAATACCAGCCGATACTACATTTTTTTCTAATTCTCGGGATTTTACATACATATAGTACCTACCCGGGTCCTGCAGAGATTTTCGAGAAAGTTTTTTGAAAACTTATATCCCTTAATCAGTTGCATTTTATTGAGATATATGCACCGAGAACAATCTAGAGACCGCAGGCCTGATAATCTGAATGTAAATAAATATTTTTTTTCCGAATTCTCTTAATTTTTTAATTTTTTTAGCGGGTGTCGTAAAATATAGTATAACTTGAGTACAATTCGGTACAATTTTTAAAATTTCATTCTACAAAAGTGAGGGGCTAATATTATACACATGAGGAATTGCGAAAGATTGCCAGATTGTCGAATTCGTTATCGACGCGTCATTGCAACGAGAGGGAAGGATCGAAAGTAAAAGCAGAACGTGCGTATGGAGAGCGCTAATTGACAAGACGTTTCGCAAAACAACGAGAGGATACGTGACAAATTACGCTACTCGCGTAACGTTGGCGTCTCTTTCTCTATCTCTCGTTTCTCGGTATGCAACACCTGGTGACGCAATCGGAAGACCTTTTGCCGCGTGTAATTGCCAATTAGTAAGATACTTGCACTCCGATTATTCATGCTCGTCGCTACGATTTTCACGGGCGACGAGAACGCCAACCTCGTTGCTTGCAATTTCTCGCTTTCGTGCGAAATCGCGAGAAATTCCAAATAGCGTTAAATCGGAAACTCTTTTATTCACAATACACGTGCTTTCTCCTGCGCTTCTCTCCTCGATACTCTTCCTAGCCAAAATAAATATTTCACCGATAGCTAGGAAAAAAATTAGCGAAACTCTCTCGACCGCACTTGAAAATGTACAGTGAGAATAAAAATTTGTTTAACGTGCCCTATATTCATTTGGGTACATTGAAAATAATTTACTATATGAAATTATTTTAATTGCAAATACCATTTTTATCTTAAATTATATTTTAAACGTCACTTCATCGATTTAAATATTCATTTCTGTATCTTCAAACAACAGTAGCTTTAAATTTTTATTTCGATAAAGATAGAATTGAATGGGGAACTGTAAATCAGCTCGTGTCCTTAATTACGCGCGGCACGCGAGATTCGATCCGCCGATCTCGCAAATAAATAACACACAGTGCGTGGGCGCGTCGATAATCGTTGGGTCATTCGGTTACAATGAGGTATAATAATTACGCGTTTTAGGTGCGAGTACCGTTTTCGATTATGAGAACGGCGAATAATCCTAGTTTATCAAAACTGAGGCCGTAAGGAGATCGTGTGCGGAGTGTGCGAAGTGGAAAAATATGGAACGCGATGAAAAGGAGGGAAAATTGTGCAGTGGGTCGCAGTGCACGAGGTCAGAGGAACGCCTCTTCTCGGTCTTCGTTTACCGTTACGCGAGCTCGTAGATATCTTCAACTCCTAAATTATTCCTCATCTTTAAAGATCTCAGTCGAGCGATAAACGTTCCCGTTTCGAAACGAGAAAAATTCAAAGAAGCTCGGAATTTTCATGCCTAGTTTGAGTAAAAACAACGTTATAGAAATTAATTTTCTTCGTTTTAAATTATTTGGTATTTCAAAAAGAAAATTTATCGAAACTCTTTGACATACTGTTAATGATTATTTTAAAAATTTTGTTACCTGAATGAGAAAATAATTTAAAATTGTTTCATCGAATCATTTAAAAACTGTAGTTGGCTCATACACGTTTCTCTCTCTTCCTTCTAACCTTTTCAAGCAGCGTTAATTGAAAAGCGCTATCGAGATTATTGGTAGAAGGCCGAGAAGCACAATAGAGCCGTCCTTGCTCAATGTGTATCGAGAGTTGGCCACAATAGCAGCAAAGATGTAGATAATTCTTCCGACTCGCCTCGAGTAACCTCGCGAGTCTCTTAGCTCTGGATAAAAACAAAAATCGTTTTTTCCACTTTAATGTAACTCGTTATGCCGATCAACCGTTTTGTTTCACCTGTCGAGCAACGACTGCTGGTCTCAAGGACGCGCGTGGGCCGGGACAGGAAAAAAGTCGCCATTTTTCTCGAGGAGATGTAGAAAGTGCGAGCGATTAGTCACCGTATGCCGTATTCGCTGACGCGATCGGGTTCGCGCCTTAATCATGTGACTCGCGTTCGAACTGGAAAATCTCAAATTCACGTGCCAAGTGAGAGTTCGAATTTTCTACTCTATCGTTAGATCGAGAACGGAGAGTACTGTTAAACTAATTTTTATTCTTTCATTTTACTCTATTTTTTATACAACCCTGAAATTCAACATACATTTTGATTTTATTCAATCAACGAAATAATGATCATATTACGCAAAACTATTGTTTAGCATACAACAAGTCGACTCGAAACAAAAGTTGTATTCGTATAAAGAGCTATAGAAGTCAAGAGAGAGAGAGAGAGAGAGAGAATGTTTTCCTCTCGGTCGTTCGAAAAGTCGATACAGCGGAGAAGATCGAGTACTCGAGTGTTTTATCGCCGCTGAGCGATTTTTCGGCGAGAGAAAAATGACGTGCGGTTACGATGGGAGCGAATTGCGGAAGGTAAAGGCAGAGAAAAGAGGATGCAGGGCCCCTCTGGGACCTCGGAGCTCTCGGAACACAGAGCGGAGCTGGCTCAAGGCCGGGAGCCCGAGCGGGGTATACCGGGCGTGAAACTAGTCCGACCGGTATACGCGAGAGGTGTATATCTCGTACGTGGGCCGGTTTTATAACGTCCACGTGTTGCGCGTGTACGTATATACGGGCGAGTCGAGCGAGGAGGCAAGGACCCGAACGAGTCAGCGTACAATGCGCCGTGAGGCAATACCATTTACACGCAGACGAGTCCCGGACTCGCACACCGGTTTTCTCAGTTTTTTTTGCGATAAGAAAAGCGTTTACCCAATTTTCGTTTTCTTTCATTCTCGATTCAGCGACTCTCTATCTCTCTCCCTCCCTCCATTCTTTCTTCTCTGTTTTCAATTGCATGAACTCTTTTTTATCTTTTCCGAGTCAGAAAATTTGATCAGTGTTTTGTCCCAATTCAAATGGTCTTACCAACTCGGGCCATTTTTTCCTATTTTCATTCGCGATAACTTTTATATTTCCTATTTCCTTTTTTCTTTTGTTATTCACGCTGGAGTTGTATAATGAGTTATCGTCATTTTTTCGATCGTGCGATTATTCGATTAATGGCGGAATAATTTCCGTCCGACGGAGCGTGTCCGAATTGCTTAGCACGGTTTATATTTTTTGATAAATCGAAGTACAAGGCTGAGGAAAGAAGAGGAAGTACATGGAATCGCGCGAAAGTCGTACGTAATCGAGCAGAGATGCGTCTTCTTCCCGGAATTGGGAGAAGAGAGAGATTCGCCTACTTTTCGCGCGCCAGTTTAAAAATGGCCTGTTCTATCGATCACCATGAATGAAACCTGCGATAAATTGGTGTCGACGGATATTATCGTTATTCAGTTTCTTGACGACAATTTCACAAGCTACTCTCAAAATACTTGTCGCTCGATCGTTAAACAGTTATTGTCGATTCGTATCTGTCATAACACTTTTGAGTACTACCGTGCGTACTATTTCAAATATTTTTAACAATAATAAATTAATCGAATAGGACAATCATCGACATTGAATCGCGAAAACGCGCTAATTGGATATCGACAAACTTGGAACAATGACGATGGGCACGCGCTAATTGGCTTCGCGAACAGGAGCCAATCACCGGACGCAATTCGCGACTAGACAATGTTCAATCTCAAGGAGAAACGCGAAAAAGCGTATAAGAGCGCGAGGGTGAGGGAGTCACTTTCACGTTGAGACCCCTCGCGGAAAAGAATTTCATTCCCCGCGCGAATTGATGAGAACGCAACAGCTCGCTCGGGCGTGAAGTTATCCGCGACGAGAAATCACCGATAATGATTTTTCCGGCTCTATTCGTCGCGCGAGTGTTACGAGTCTCTCTCGGTAATAAAGGCATCGCGAAACCTTTTGCAACGAGTCTCTCTCTCTCTCTCTTTCTCTCTCTCTCTCTCTCTCTCTCTCTCTCTCTCTCTTTCTCTCTCACTCTCGCGATTGAGATCGCAGAAGAGGGGGACCGGTGTGGCAACTTCTTTTCGTTTTAATACGCATCGCTGAGTTATACCTCGGCCATTGCCCGTTACATTTTCTCGGTTGCATCGAGAAAAAAAATCGAGAATATACCACGGCAATTTCCGAAGCTCACGTTCCGCAGGGAGTACAAAGTTAATCGGTGATTAACGAGGTCCGCGTGATCAGGCGCGACGTTAGTTTTCTTCAGGGGACGCCTTTCCGGGTCTCGTTCTCGTCTCTCGCGCGATTTCGCGGAGAGAGAGTGTCGACCTCGATCGCGTCTCGAATCCATTTATCGGCACGACTATCGGGGTCGACATTCGGATGGGCCAGGACGAAGAGGGAGGAATCGAGTTGCGCAATTCGAGCCTCGGAATGCTCAGCGTGCGTGGGTGGCTCGAGTGGCTCGGACTGTTACGCAATTTTAGTGTCGGGATCGTCACGATACATCATTGCGATTTCAAATCAATATTCGTATTTTTTTTACTAACCCTCCACAAGTTCGTGTAACTTCCATGTCTCGTGCTAATATATCAATATGTGACTCTAGGATTTAATTATAAATCATTTTCAGATAACTAACAATATTACAGACAAAGAATTGAACAAATAAATTAAAATGAATGAAATTAAAACGATCGTTTGTTAGATAATTGTTAAATATGCTCGATCGAAGATTGCTTTAAGCAATTCCATTTATTCTTGTTTTCTTCTTCTTTCAGGACGTGATGAGCGAGTACGAGCGCATCAGGCGCTCGTGCCTGAAACGCGGCGAATTGTGGGAGGATCCCGATTTTCCAGCAACGCAAGCCTCGGTCTTTTACCATCAGACCCCACCGTTTCAGTTTCAGTGGAAGAGGCCGAAGGTAAGACCCGAGTGGCTTAATTTTCTTCAGCAGATCTCATCTCGCTCCAGTTATTCGCGAACTCGCGAAGCCGTAACGATCGCGAACAACAGTCTTGACACGCGGATTCGCTCAACAAGATCTCGGGTGTCCTTAATTAAAATAGTTTGACATTTTCTTCGAATTCAAATGAGTCGAGAACGATACTCTGCGAGCACACGAAATGGGTATCGCACTCGACTCGTGTTCACGACATTTTACACCTTTCCCGTCATCTTCGTCTTCCGGAATTGACTGTCATCGAGGTTTTTCCCTTGCGACTCGTGAAACACGATTACCGCTTCTTACCCGCATTTTCAAACGCTAAACAATAAGAATTGCGTAAGAGCAATTTTACTTGATTCCAGTCACGATACTGAATAAGTCATAAACTCGCGACGGAATTCGGAATTTTTTAATCTGATCTTCATTTTTTACGAGTTAGTGTTCTGGTACGATTGAATAGAAATAATTCCTGGTAACTCCAGCGCATTTATCCTCAGCGGAATATAACATACATTATTACTTAGAAACTCCATCACTCACTCGGTTTTGGTATAAAAAATATATACATATACAGTAATTTCATAATTATTCGCTTTCTGTATTTATTATTTCTTCCAATGATTATTAATGCCAAAAGGAAAAAAAACCTAATTAAGATGAAAATTCGAGCGGGGTAGCAAAACAACTCGGTGAAAAGCGAAGAAACGTCACGTTTGCGTAACTCGACACCGAAAACAACATCGGCGAGGAACGAAACGGGAATCTCCGGTCCCGTGTGTCGAGTTGCGCAAGATTCACGCAGTCGCGGTTCAGCGAGCCCGGGACGAGACTCGGCGACGCGTGAACCGCTGACGCGTTGATTTTTTTCCTCTCCCGCGGAAGAAATGCATCCGCTTCAAGGTCACCGAACGAATCGCGAAGTCGAACGATCCTCGAGCCAACCGCGAGCATCCTCGAGCCGGCGGAACGCTCCGAGAATCCCGATGGCTCGTGCCGGGAATGTCGAAGGCTCGCCAGGACCGGAAACGCTACGTCACGCGCGAGCTCGTCCCGATAGCGAACCTGTGACATGCATTATCGGTGAAATAGGCATTCGAGTCACGGTCGAGATCGAAAGTGTGCGTAACGCTTCGAGCCCGATTTACGACGGTTTTTAGCTACCACGGTGATGATCTTAACGCGTTCGCAAACGACAAATGTTTCGCTTTGATAAATGCAGATTTCAATTCTCGCCAGTACAACAAAAACCCGATTTTTAATTCTATCGATGCTATAATTGACTATAAACACTCAGAAATCATTTGAATTCGAGCAAAAAACTAATTAAAATTTAGAATTAACATGAAAATTATTTATCGAATGGCAAAGACGAGAAGGACATAATTAAAGGACGATGCAAAGTGGAGTCGACGTGTGCAAACTCATTGTGCTTATCACGTTGAGTTGCGCGATCGTGATTGCTCGCCACTCTTACGAGAGAAGAAAAAAATATCGAAACCTTTCAGCATATAATCATCTTCTCGAGTCTCAATTTTTTTCCTCGTTAGTCCTGTCCGAAAGTTTTTCCGCTTTTCTTATTATTAAATTTTTTACTATCATCCAATCGAGTACTCGATATAATACTTCGAATGTTCAACCGAAATAGATTTTTGTTCGCTCTGCAAATTATTTAGAGAAAATATTTTACCATTACTCTAACAATTTTTGTCCGACCATTGCTCAAAATTATCACACTTTTTTCTTCGCGAGGGTGTCTTATCGCTACACGGCTTTATCTCTAAAGTCGGTTGAATTTTCAATGCTCGCATTAGAACAGGAAGTACTCGACTACGGTGACCGGAAACGACGATCAAAGTGGAACGATCGTTCCTACAATGGGCCGGCGATTCGTTGACATCACACCGTTCGCGATGCCGTTATACCGCGCGTTATAATTAAACGTAATTAATGAAAAATATTATAACCGCTAAGTTCCCGGAGCACGGTCGCGACTCGCTCGAGAATATTATTCTGCGCGACGACACGCGGGCGTGAGCGCGCGCGTGTACTCAGGTTAGCGTGAAAATTGCTCTACCCGGATAGAACAACAAGAAACAGTGATACGAATTTCACGATGAGGAGACGTGAAACTCGGCTGTATAATTCCTGTACAAACGAGGCGAATTAATTTATAACTACTTTACGCGATACTTCGTTTTACGTGTCTACGTACACAAACGAACAAAATTTGTTAACTATTGAAATATCGAATAATTATTTAAATATAAAGAGCTGCGGTTACTATTTTTCGAATCACGATCGTTATCCGTTCTTTGAAAGCTCGATCTCTGCGAGAAACTTCCGAGTTAAAAATTGAAACAGAACATCTTATTACACAAAACGATGCTAATTTTCTTCTCTTTCGCAGGAACTATGCAACCGACCCATTTTCGTCAGCGACGCGCCTGCGCAGTTCGACGTGATTCCAGGAAAGATGGGTAAGCGTACGCCAAGAGATAAACGGAAAAAGAAACGAAAAAGAAAATGGCAAGGCGTGGAGTCGGAATTTTTATCGTTACGCGTAATAATGCCCACGGTGCGGTATGAAACTGAAGAGGAAGGGACAGAGGGGAGGAAAACACGACGAAATGGAATGGCTCGGACGCGAGAAAACGCGGCTCGTTCCGGTTTTGCGCCTCTTCATCTCTCTTTCTCTCTCTCTCTCTCTCTCTCTCTCTCTCTCTCTCTCTCTCTCTCTCTCTCTCTCTCTGTCCCTCTATAGCCAGCGTTTGATCCGTTCCTCCACCGTCGATACTCCGTTCGGGAGGGTAAATAGAAACTCGCAGTGTTCTCCATAGGGATCGGAACGCGCTCTGCGAAATGGCGCTCGCGTTAACTGCCGCTCGTATTTTCGCATTCTTTTCCTTCGATTCGCGTATACCGAGAAAAGAGGAAAAATGACTCGGCGATAAAATTCGCGTATAATCGCGAAACGGTCCGCCGATAGAAAATTCTGAAGATTTCCTCGTTCGCATCGGAACACGCCAGATGCGATTCTTAACGATGAAGAATTTCAAAATTTACCGTAATTATGGAAATATATATTCCTCAAATTCAATATCTTGTTTAATACTAACGTATCTTACGAAATTTCAAATTCCCAACCCTACTAATTTTTTCTTTATTTGTGATATAGCACTTTTCTTCTTGTTTTTCCTAAGAAACTTCTTTATTTCTCTTCCTCTCCGCTATATTTATAGAAAAGGAGAGAAAGGGAGGATCCGAGATGCTTTCTATACCCTTACCCCGAAGAGGGGTTACGTACTTCTCGCGTGTGGCGTGCGAATCGGCGATCGGCAAAATGCTGACGTCGGGGTAATTACCCGTCCCCGGGGAGATCGGGCAATCGCGCCGCGGGCACCAGCGACGTTCTTTCACGGTCGAGCGACCTCGAAAACGCTACACCGCTCGGTAGTCTCGAATCTGCGAGGTTTAACCTTTTGACAAACGTGGGAGATAATCGGTTTTTCCACGGGATATACCTACGTCTCGGGACAATTCGAGATTTATTGCGTTACCGGAGGAGAAAATCGCGAGCTGTGCTCGATTGTCGACCGAGAATGAACTCAATTCAACTTCGAGTCTAATTCGACTTTGTCGTCTAAATAAAATATTCCACATAGGTACTGAAAATAAAAATTTATCAAATTTATGAACGCAATATCTACCACTTTGAAATAAGTAAATGGCTAGAGCTGATATTTAACTCTGTTTTATAAATACGATCCAGTCGAACCGAGACACCCTGTACAGTAGAAATATTCCAACAAATTTTTCTCCCGTGGATCTCGCCTGAAAGCTAATTAGAGCAATAAAAACCGAAGTGATAAGTAAAGTAAGAATCTTCGAAGGGAACTGGTTGGAGTGAAGTTTCCGCGGACGCTTCTTCGGATTAATCCAGCCGGTGATGCGTAGCGACGGGATATTTCAATATACATATAATTAAGTGGCTCGTTTTACCTCGGAAAAGAAACGCAAATGCGGGATTTTCTAGGAGCGGCGGCTCCCGATAGCCTCTCGTGGCGAGCGTGCGCGGGTATCAATTAAACTGGAGCGATTGCGTTCGACGAGGAGAAAGTCTTTTTGCCTTTTCGAACTGAATTATCGCGGTGAGCTAGCGTTATTGCCGTAATTCACGGCAACAACTATTTCTTGTTCGCGAGAGACCGACGTCTCGTTCCTTCTCTCATCGAGTGATTTTTGCACCGTATATTTTCTTTGCTCCGGTACGTTCAAGGTCTTCGTTACGCGTGACGAGTGCGAGCCGAGTATCCGCACGTTTCGAAACGATTTCGAACACTTCGTCGAGTATACTCGATAATTAAAACCAATTTTCTGCCCTGGAAGGAGAAAAAAGACTTGTCGGATCAACTAAATTGTTAGTAAGAAAATACTGTTTGATAAAAGTGCATTCTCATACAATGGAAGATTCATCGAGAATCACAAAATGATTAATGACGAAAAATCATTTGCTGTTCTATATTATTCATTTGAGATCACGTAGCTTGCTACGTCAATCAAAAATAAAATGAGAATTGCAATCAGAGACAAACTCGATTCACCTTCTGTCCGTGTTACATCCGGTCTTTATAATACGCGATATCGCATTACGATTCAAACACAGTCGCCTCTAATTACGTCATTAAGAGAATCGTGCCTCGAATCGGCCTCAGCGAACGCACGACGCGAGTTTCGGCTCCGCGTATCCATTCGCCGATTAATTAATAAACGAGCGAGTAAAAATAATAGAAGACTCTTCGAGACGGGTACTAATTAAGAGGACACTTAACGGTTCTCGTGCTCGATAAATTACGAAACGAATACCGCGGTAACGCCTCTCGAGCGACACAGTACCGGCTAACCGACGAACCGCGTAAGGGTTGACTCGACTTCAGTTATTACCGCTAATTACGATCGCCGATAAATTTTCCTCGCGAAAAGTGAGAATGGCGGGAGCGCCGCCGAGTATAAATTTACCCGCTAACGATACTCAATGCTTAGCGGTGGCTGCCCGAGTTAAAAAATTTCTATTTTAAATTCTCTTTTTGTTTTAGTTAATCGTTTTAATCGAGTATAAAATCCTCAGTTAGTATTTCTATCAGTATTCCTAATCGAACATTCGATTGACTTAAAAGAAGCCATTTAGATTCGAACAAAAACTCATAGGAATTTTTGAAAACCATAAAAGTTTTTCGAGTCGACGATTAGCGGCATCTGGGTTCCCGGAAAAGTCACACGATACTCTCGGTTGTGCGTTCGTGGGCGCGGAGTGGACGCGAGCTATGCGATTCTCTCGTCGCGTCGACGGAAGTCGAGTACACCTCGAGCGAGCTCGGGAGCCGTCGCATTCCACCGATGCAACTGCGCCACGTACGAGTACCGTTAACGAGCCACGGAGAGGATCGACGAGGACACGAGCGCGTTTCGATTATTCCCTCGAATCGTGGACGAAAATTATTTTATCTCGTGCCACCCACTAAGTCCATCCAACTTCCTCAATTGAATCAATTGACGACAAAGTGCACTGCAATTAGCCTAATTCGCAAAGCTCCGAACCTAATGAGTCCGAATAATTGTGAAATTTTTTTGATTTCTTCAGCCTGACCAAAATTACGTTGTTAATTCATACAGGGAAATTTGCTGGTTCAATTTTGTTTTGTCGATCTGTAAATGGCAATTTAGTCGCGTTAATTCCGTTTAAGTGATCCAAACTGTTCTTGTTAGAGTTGTTGTAGAAAATTATTTGTAAATGAGGGTTATGTTAAATTTTGCACACGGACCTTCCCAAATTCAGCGGCAAATTTCGAGTTCGGAATTGGAATAAAGAGATATCGTTATGAGTGGTATTTCACGACGGTATCTGCGGATCGAGCGTGTAGCAATTAATCAGGTATGGATCAGATAATTCCGGCGTGGAGGCCTTCGCGTGCTTTACCAAATTCGTACGCGGATTCCCTTCCGCGGTCGACCTTCGCGCCAGACGAGTCAGCGATTAACGGTGGACTCCTCGAGGTGTACATACAAGGTGTGTGCATACTCACCGACGTTACGCCCTATCGCTCATCGCGAGCCATTGTCTGGAGGAAAAAAAATTCCGAGAGGCCGGGAAATTTGCTAATTAATCGAGACAATTAATCCGTTAGCCGAGTAATTTCGCGCGGTGCGATCGAGAGCTCGATTTCGAAATGCGATCCGATCGAAATCGTTTTCACGCTGTTTTCCTCGTTTTTTTCGCCGGAACGATGCGTGACCGTTTTCTTCTTTTTTTTCTTTCACCGAGAGCGTTACGATATACCCACCACCGGGTCACGCCATTTAAAGTGCAGATCCCCGGGCCTGTGTTTTCTCGTGCCGGTATGTGTGTTTATGGCGATCGAAAGTTATCGGGGGAATAATATTGTCCACTCTCGTTGCCGTGTTATCGACTCGCAAACCTGATCCGCTCATCTTGAGAATTTTAATCGGTAAGAGCGGGAGTAGAGAGAGTAAACTAGATTGATTTGTTTTTTTAATGGAAAAAAATAAAATGGTACAAAAAATAGCGCCATAAATACCGAACAATAAAATTATTAATTAATTTATTGAAAATTTTGAATTAATAAAGATGAAGTAGTAATAATGAACAACAGTTATAGTCTATAGCAACAAATAGCATCGATTATCGTAAATAATTACACTTGATAGCAGTTCTAGGAATATCAGAATCCAACCAGATTTCTCCGAGCGTACACGCGATCGCTCGACGCGCGAAATGTCGCGAGCGAGAGTGAGAATAGGCTAAGCTAGAGAAAAAATTCGACCGAGAATACTCGAGGGGTTCTAAATTCGCCGCGGGTCGAAATTTGCCGGGTGGTTGCGTATCGGGATGGTATAAATAAAGACGGTCCGGGGTGACCGCGGATAGATCGAGCACAATGCCGTCTATACAGAACCGAGTTCGATGGTGAAAGTGGATCGGAACGCTTTTGTTCCAACCGGGACAGAACGCGACCTGACATCGATTACCGACTAACTACGTCAACGTGACGAAATCAGCGACAACACAAATCATCGCGATTTCAAAGTCGATTTCAAAATTCAAGGCAACTTGGAAAGACTCTATCGGTAAATTATTGTGAGAATTGGAACACGCCAGGGTTTTATACTCGAACGCGTGTGTTCCCCGAGTGTTCTCGCAACGTTTATATGCGAATTCGTGACGTTTCAACACGCGGGATCATTTTTATCGCACGAGAGTTACGAGTGCCTTATCTTCGACACCGTATATCGTTTATTACGTGCTGGAGAATGTTCTTGTTTAGCACGCTCGATCGGATTTAATCGAATTCATGAATTTTTAACGAAGAGTCTCAAATTTTTCCTCGTACCACTGATTTCAGCCTTGGTTTGATTAGAGTTCAATTTTTAAACGATTATAGCTTAATTTTTGAGTACCTATTATTGAGTACAGTGGGAAAATGTTGTTGAACCAATTAAATATGCATTCGCATACTGCCAAGAGAATATTTTGACAGTTCGATGAAATAATTGTTTACTCTGAGAAAATAATTATTAAATCAATCAATGAATTTTTCACTCAAAAGATTTTTATTCCACTCAACAAAATATTCTTTTCGCAGTATATATATGATTGCATATTTAATTGGTTCAACCACATTTTTTTTCTCAGTGTTCATTCAACAGATTTCTATTTCTTATTCTTTGTATGCAATAAAAAAAATATCCTACTGATTTTGTAGTATCGTAGATATTATTTTGAAGAACGAATAAATATTTTTCAGGGGACAAATGGCTGGTTTCGTGTCTGGGCGTTCTTCATCTCAGCAAGGGCCTTTTTTACCGGGTCGTACCAGCGGATCAAGGTTTCGGAAGCCCTGGCGAACCGGCGGGTTCACCGACCGCCGAATACGCCGGAGTCTTCAGGTTCCGGCTGTGGTGGTGCGGCACTTGGGTCGAGGTACTCGTCGACGACAGGCTACCTGCGGTTCACGGTAGACTCGCTTTCGTCCAGAGTAGACACAGCGACCAGTTCTGGCCAGCCCTTTTAGAGAAAGCTTATGCAAAGTGAGTTTATGAAATATAAGTATTGCTACAAGTTTTTTTATTTAAAAAATGAATTGCTGAACGGTTGGGTAAAATGGAGAAGAATTATATTACAAGAGATCGAGAGTATCTTCGCTATTTTTTGGTATTTTATCACGTCAGAAAAATTTTGAGTGCTGTAATTTAAATGAGAATATCACATTAAAAATTTATACACACACACACACGGCAATTTGCAGAAAATCGTAATTTTAAAACGGTACTAAAAGTAGAACAGTTTAGAAACGAAAAGAAACTTGAAATGTAAGATTAATGCAAATGCATAAATTCGCGATCCTTGCAAGCGATACAACGTTGGGGAAGAGGGGCAGTTTCGAACCAGTTTGAGCTCGCCGTGGGCGGCGTGGGCGTTCGCCAGGTGGACTCGTCGATGATGCTGGACCTCGCTGCCTGTCCCGGGGTTTTATCGCGCGACCGGTGAATCCGCGAACGACGCGGGACACCCACGAACGTTGCGCGAGATGATTAATACGAGAGACGATCGATTACACGAAGTTCCTCTCGCTCGTCCCGATCCTGGTGATGACCTTTGCGATGAGCTAAATGCTCTTTAAAAACACTCCCCTATTATTTTTCGTACCGATTGACTGTGTTCAATTTAGTAAGTCAGAATGAAACGAAATATTCAATATCTATCTATCGTACAAAGTTACCGAATAACAACTGTTTCATCATTGCTCGAATTAAAATCAAACTAGAAATTCCAATCCCAAGTTTCACTCGCATAGCCGACGCTATCGACAAACTCAAGAACGGCGAACTCAATTCGCCTCGGAATTATATAAACCACGCGTAATATCCGCATAACAAACTCGTTCAACGAGCCCGGTTCTAACGTATCGTCTATAACAGAAAGAGAGCAAAACTCGGATAGAGTTCGAGAGCAACGACACTGGACAGCTCGGCGAGATCGGCGAGCGATTTGTAGGAGCCGGTGGTAAATAGGCAGAGGAAGATGAATTTACGCGCGGACGTGCGGACGGACAAGGATGACCGGTTCTCGGAGGTCCTTGCACCTCTCGATCATCCCGATGATCCTCTCTCTCCAATTTTTTTCTCGTTACTCGCTTTTTAAACGCTCCTCTCTTCAGCTCGGGACAAAAGGGTTCGCGAGAGGCACTCCCCGCGGCGAAACGATATTTTGTACCGTTAGAAAATTTTCCCCCCTTTGAGGGGGAGGGGGGAGTGTAATAGCCCGATTATCGACTACCGGTATTCATCGCGGTTAACGTCGATCAAACCGAGCGGTATCCCAAAGTGGTGCCAATAAAGCTTGCCATTAGTTACAATAGTGAAAACCCAACTTGTGTATTGATATTATCCAGCCAAGTATGGACACGCGAACACGCGAATTCGGAATTATCGTGCGTCAATGCCGGTGGGAGAAAGTCGAAGGAGTCGCGTGTGTCTACACGCTCTAGCCGATGGGAAACTCGTATTTGCATAGCTTTGAGGGATAACGAGATGCGATGTCTCGCTTGGAAAATCAAAGCTTTGGCGGAAAACCGACCAGTCATTTTTGAAACAAGTTTTTTCCAACTTTGTGGCAATTGCAGAAAAAATTGATCAAATTTTTCGACTCGGGAAACCATCCGATTTTCCAGCCGAATACTCATTATAAGTTAGCGTGTCGCACTTTCGCATTCCGTCGCGTACCGAATCGGTATTTTCCGCTTGATCAGCTGTCCCTCGATCGTGGACGATTCGAGGCTGAAGCTGTTTCACGAAACTTAAAATGTTTTTCAATTTAACGTACTTTTGACGCACAGAAGTATTCGAAAGTTGAGAAACCAGTATCGGAATTTTCCTTTCAGTGCACATGGCTGAATATCGTACGCGTTGAATGAATTCTACAAAGAATTTTATTAGAAATGCATCAGACTCGAGTATGAAATATTTATACATTGTACGAACGTAATAAAATGAATTTCGTTTGAAATAAATCAATACGCGTTTCTCGAGTCCAGCCCAGAAATTCTCTTCGGCGTGTTTACGTTCGAATTTTCGATATGTACGAACTCGTCGTGACTTCCATGAGGAGAGAGGCTGGCAAAAAACCTTTGGCTCTCTCGCGAGATTTAATTAAACGTGAAACTCATCGCGTCGTGCGCTCGAGTCGGCACCCCTCAAAGCCTTTTTTTGTCATTCTCATCGCGCGCGCCGAGTCTCCGTGCAGAGCCTTGATGAACTAGCTACCATCCATCGATGGTGGATGACTTTCTATCAGACGCGCCCTTAGATTCGATGAAAACCTGCTCAAGATTCTTGAAATCTAACCTATTTACTCTCGTAACTATTATTCACTTTTTGTCGAACTGCAAAATTTTACTCTATATTTTTTACGATAATCATCATTATAATCATATACTAAACATAAAAACATCATACTACATAAAAAAGTAAATAAATAAAAAAGATAATCATCATTCCAATGCTTGTAGATTTCGACCCAGAAAAAACTTTCCAAAAATGATTCGAGTTCTTATAATTCAGTAATTTCTCATTGTGTTTATCGAATAGCGGAAATTTGTTATTACATCCTATTTTTTATGATAATCATTGTACGAGACTTAATCACAGTGAAAGCAAATCGAGATACTTAAACACTTAGCGAACTTTGCGGGAGAAATAGGAACGCGATTAGGATTCGAGAAGCGCGTAAATTCGTCGGGTACAAACGAGCGCCGGAACTTTCATCGGTGATTACCCGCGTCGTACGATTCTCCTTTATAAAGGCAGACGACGTGTAACGAGAAGAGTTTGTTAATCGTCTTTCCTGAAATCCGCACGGTAATATATCGACGACGATGCACCGAGAAAATAGTCGATTTACGTTAGAAAACTATCAAATATTTAACATTCTGTGCAAATTGCTATATTAAATAACGATCCTTTGAAAATTTTTTGACTTGAGTTTGTCAGAATGGAGTAGGCGATTAAAGACGGTTCGCGGCACTCGATATAAATATCGACTGAGATTTTCGTCTGCTCTTCGTGTTCTCTCGTCGTGCATACACGCACACCGAGCGCGATACTTTCACTCCGCGAGTAGTTGGTTCGCTGCTCGCATCAGGGATCCTGCGGAGGTCAGTGCACCGATGACCACGGCGCCGCGGCTCCTTCGTTGTCGACACGTAAAACTGCGACGAGAGACCTCAGTTAACGAATCGAGATGAGGCCCTTTCTCCTCGACTGATTCGGGAAATTACCAATTCCGAGCTGGAAGAGCAAGAGTATAGTTTCGAGAGAGTAGAATTTTTCAGTGTTGACACAAACAAATTTGCCTTTTTTTTCAATTAAATTCGTATCTTTAACCAATGTGATAGTTGGACAATTTTTTTTTTATTTTTACTTTACTTTAGCTGACGCGTAATCGGCTTTTGTCGTTTTCCTTTGTCACCAGTTAGTTAAAATGATAAAAGAGAAATATCACGGGATGACGATTTAATATTCGTATACGACGCTAGTTGTAGGTTTTGATGATTCGTAATGGGTAATAGCGCGCGAAATGAGAGAGTGACTATGCACCCGGAGGATCCCTGCCAGTACAGCACGGAGTGCAGCGCGAAAATGCATCAACGAGCTATATGACATTGAGCCATTACACAATGAAACCGAGTTACATGCTCGTCTTATTGTGTTACGAGTTCAACGTTGTACGCTTCTCACGTGAAAAATGAAAATAATAATTATCCACAGGAAACGAAGACATATACTCTTTCGTTTGTCTCGGTTATATATAACTTGATACACGATGAAGCTATTACGAATAAGAAAGCTCGATCGCTCCCGATGAACATGTAGATAGGTCAACCAGGTTTTGACCAAATTGCCATTACTCATTTACGCGGTGAACACGTACGCAGCGAGACGCGGATCGGTATTTTCTCACGCTACGCGGAGGTGGAACATCGCGGTGAAAACACACACCATAACGTGAACTTTCTTCGAGCGACGATCAGAAAATGTAGGAGGGAAAGCGGCCGATCGGGATGTTCTCACCCTGTGACCTTCGCCTTTGCGACGAACGAGTCGAGTAGCGAAGAATCTGCGAGTCATAGTTGGAAATTGGGTCGTATTTGTAACAATTATTGAATATAGAAAAGTAAAGGAACAAAGAAAAATTTTGTTTTGAAGCTGAGTAATTCCGATGCTTTTATGCAACTTCTCTAAATATCGTATTCAAAGCCAAAAATTCTTTCCATCTTTTTCGATATAACTGCTTTTGTAAATACATGGCAATTTTGAAATTATTCATTTTTTACTAACAGTTCTTTCATTTTTGTTCAGAAGTAATATTCTGAACTGACGACATTTACAATTTTATATTTTGACGAGTCGACGCGAATGAACCATGAGAGAGCAATTTCTAAACCGTAACCATTCACACGCGCGGAGTTATATGGGTATTTTCTCAGGGAAGAAAGATGACGAACCGACGAAAGAAATTGAGTTCTCGGCTGCGCAGTGAAGTGCGTCTGCCATAATTTTAGAAATCTAGATTACGTTTCGTCTGTTACGAAAAAAATCACTCGATGTAATGCAAGGTATTTAATTTTTGTTTCTTTTTCTGTGCAGATTGCACGGCTCTTACGAAGCGCTCAAATATGGGACTTTGCTCGATGGACTGTCAGATCTCACAGGTGGAATCACGGAGAGTATAGCCATTCGTCAAGATCCAACCGCGTGTGGTAGAGCTCTAGCGAAATTACTCGATATGACCTCTCTCATTACTTGTACGGTGAATAATAATCAACAACAGGTAATTATTTTAACAAAAATGTTAAAATTACAGTTACAAATTTTGATTAGTAGTATTATTATTGCTTCGATTCTTATAAATTTTATTTTGCTTTAGATCCGAGCGAGTACAGAGAAGCTAGCGAATGGAATTCAAATGGGAATCAACTACAGACTATACGCTATCGAAAGGGTATGCCAGAAGAAAATTCGTCTATAAGGAATTGAATAATCGAAAATTGAAATTACAGGTGGAAACTTTCGGAGGTGAAGCTGTACAGTTGGTCAAATTGAGAAACCCGCTCGGGCCCGGAGGGGAATACGTCGGTGCCTGGGCAAGAGGAGGTCTGGAATGGGACGAGGTACCAGCCATGGAGAGAGAACGACTGGCGGTTAGGAATATGGCCGAGGGCGAATTCTGGTTCGTATAAATTAACCTCTCGTACAAACTGCCACATCACATTCTTCATTCTCCTCCTCAGGATATCGTACTCGGATTTTGTCAAAACTTTCACGCACCTCGAAGTGGTGCATCTTGACGCCGAAACTTCGCGAGACGAGTCGTCGTTGCACAGCAAGCACACTTGGCAGATGAAGCTTTACCAGGGAAGTTGGAGGAGAGGTGTCACTGCCGGAGGTTGTAGGAATAATCAAGGTAGGCTAATGGGTAATAATTTCGTGAAAGTTCGAGCTCTAATGAATGTTTTAACATTTATCAGACACGTTTCATATAAATCCACAATTACACCTGATTCTCAGCGAAATGGAAGAAGTTATAGTATCTTTAAATCAACACTCGATAATGGAGCCTAAAGTGAGATATCAATTTTCCTTATATAAATGAATTTTGATCTCTTTTATACTTAATTGAGTAATTGATTTATTTCAGGTTATCGGCTTCACAGCATACACGCTGCCAAAAAATAGCACAGAGTCCATAAATAAACAATTTTTCAAAAAGAACAAATCGTTGATAAATTCGCAATATACGAACAGCAGACAAGTGAGCCACAGGTGTCAACTCGACCAGGGCGGTTACTTGCTGGTCCCGACGACCTTCGAACCCACGCAAGAAACGAGTTTCACGTTACGAGTCTACAGTAGTAAACCTCTGAAGCTCAAGTACGTCCCCCCTTCATAAATTTTTTATTGCTCCTTACTCAAAAAATCGTGGTCAATTGCTGTACGCTCTTTATTTTCGCAGATTGCTCGATACGCTACCTTCGTTGATAAAATCAGCCATTGTCAAGGCACCACCTCTGGAAGGTAAAGGCTTTTCCCAGTACGAAGCTGTGTTTCTACAACTCGCCGACGAACACAGAACCGTAAATGCATTCGAGCTTCAGGAACTTCTAGAAGCTTGTCTGCCAAATGGTGAGGCACTCTACGAGAATGACTAATTTAACAGCCACTTCTTCATGCTGAAGAGACTGACTTAATTTTATTTCGCAGATTATATCAAAAGTTGCGCGTGTATGGAAGTTTGCAGGCAGGTTGTTTTGACGATGGATGTATCCTTTTTTAAAAATATGAATATATTTGTCTCTATGTTTTTGTTTTATTGCTTATTTTCTTTGACTACTCTTCTCCATTCGCAAATACAGAGCTCGGGGAGTGGAAGATTGAAATTCAACGATTTCAAGGATCTCATGTGTAGCCTCAAATATTGGCAAGCTGCTTTCAAGAATCATACGAAAGAGAAGACTGGTATTCTTAAAGCTGAGAGATTACGCGATGCTCTGTTAGAAGTTGGTAGGTAGACATTTACGCTATTATTAACATTATTTTATTTAAAAAAAATTATTCTTAGTAATATTTTTTTTTGGTTTTTGCTTCGTCAGGATTCCAGTTGAACACAGATGTTTTATCAATCTTGATACTACGATATATGAGAAAAGACGGAACATTGAGATTTGGCGATTTCGTATCGGCAATATTGCATCTTAGCGATGCATTTGGTATATTTGAGAGTAAGGATCCCTTACAAAATGGAACCATCAAATTAAGTCTATCAGAGGTAAAATGAATGATTTATTTAAAACAGATTTTTTTAATAATAGTAAACGAACATAAATTTTTATTGCAGTGGCTCAGGTCATCGTTAATGTGTTAAACTAGTTATCAATGTACCTTCAATATGTAAATAATGATAATTTTTTAATTTGTAATTAGTTTTTAAAAAAATAGCCATATTATTCATTAATTACCGAAATCATTATCTTGTCTGTAATATAATTTTCATCGATATTCTCATTGTTGCTAATTATTGTTTGTTCAAAATAAATTACACAATATTATAAAACTGTGTATATTATGTTTGTATAACAGAATTGTGTACTAGACAATAAATACATTATTTTGTATAAATATATTTCTTCAAATTTGTTTGAATAAAATTTAATCCTCAGTCCTTAACCCTTAATTCGCAATCTTATAGCGTTCAATTTTTATCGATGTTTACCTCCTATCTATATAATTAGCTGGAACGATTTGAATATGCAATTATTTATTCTTTCATGAAATCTATTTCCATTCAAAGCTCAATCGTGATTTTTGCGCGCGCATTCGTGTCATCATGGCGGCTTATCGTACTACAGAATTTTTTAAATACCTATTACGCATCTGTAGCTTCCGTGTCCGTGATTTTTTATAAATAAAAAAAAAACAAAATTTGTTACCCTTCAAAACTAATTTCAGAATAATTTTAAAACTCTTCTAAATATCAAAATATTTAAAATTTGCGTTACACGTCACGAAGAATGCTAAATATTGCATCTCATCGTACCCAATGACGTGGAGATAGGTTATGTATCATATGTGTCGGCGCTTGTACAGTTAAATCACGCCAAAAATATATCTTAGTGTGTTAAAATTCTTAATTCCTAAATTAAAATGTTCGAAATTACCGACACACAAAGTGAGTGAATGTTGTATTGCGTATACGTTGATAACAATTGCATTTATAATTGTTATCTTCATAAAAAATGGATTTACCATAATTTTAAAAGTAATTAAATATTCCGTCTATATTTATTTCAGAGATTGGTGTGGGTTTAGCAGGATTTGGTATATCGTTTTTATTCCTAGGTGTCCTGCTTTTATTCGATAAGGGTCTTCTTGCCATTGGAAATGTAAGAATGTCCTAATTATTCTTTTACTGTAGTACGATTTACATAAAGTACATATTTATTTTATGTTCCAGCTGTTATTTATATGTGGATTAGGATGTGTAATTGGTCCACGTAGAACATTAAGCTTTTTCTTCCAAAGGCATAAAATCAAAGCTAGCATTTCTTTCTTAGGCGGTGTAATTATAGTTTTGATGGGATGGCCAATTATAGGTATGATCGTCGAAACATATGGATTTGTGCTGCTATTTAGGTATGTTTACTTTTGACAGATGGTTATTTTTAATTACCAAAAAATTTAATACAATAAATGATTATTTTTCAGTGGGTTCCTTCCTGTAGCAATTAATTTCCTCAGAAGGGTACCAGTATTAGGAACTTTCTTAAACATGCCAGGAATCAGTCGCATTTTAGATATGATAGCTGGCGACTCAAATAGGACAACAGTATGACCCATTATGTATTTATAAGCATTGTCATTCTTCACTGTGTATATAAAACTTTCATAATTAAGTCTTATTCTGCCCTAAGAATGTTCAAAATATCATTCCCTTATTACCATGAATGTGTGAAATTCTTTGTACAAATATAAGAATTAAACAATTTTGTATGTTATGAAGAGCCAAATAACGAAATATAATTCTTTTCCACAATGAGAATATTATAAATATTCTATACATGTAATCATTCATCAATGCACAATCAATAAGTCACTATGTATCATATTGTGGAATTTCCATATTTTTGATGTTTGTAAGCTATTACTCATGAAGTGTAAAATCTATTGAAATATAATTCGATAAGATCTATAAAGCAATTAAAGTTTACTCAATTTGTTATTAATTGTAAAGTTTATCATTTACTTTATCATTCAATTTCATACCTATGTTCCAAATTGAAAATGGCGCCTTATCACTTAGGCAATTCATGATCAAACCTGAAGTCGTGGACCATTGGAGATATTCGTGACGCACCCGGCCAGTAATTTATGTACAGTGACAAACTGGTTCCGTTTGAAATTATACACGTGGCTGACCTTAATGGCGTGACGTAACGTCTCTTATATTCAATCACATGTACAAGGCGTGACGCTGTCGTTAAGAGGCGGAATTAACCAAGCACAATATATTTGAACTGGTTTATTCTAGGAAGGGAGAGATTTTAGAGATTTCAAATTTTATATCGATTTTATTGATTTGCTGCTTATTCTGCATACATCCTAACATGAACAGATTTAGATGTATACATTAAGAGTAACTGCTTCCATTATCTTACACTTAGTCATCTTGAGTGCGAAATTAAATTGTCCTCCGGAAACCGGTGGACATCACTGATACCGTTATGATCGCTTTCATTACTTTTCTTTATTTCATTATTATTATTTATCTACAACGGGCCGAGAAAAAGGGCGGGGGGCGGCCCAGGTCTACGCGCCCCGCCATCGCCGTGATGATCTTTCGTCGCGCGTCCCTCCGCTCGATTGCATATGCAGGTTCATGTTTGGTAATTACTTTTATCGGTATTACTGAACATCCCGACCATTTTCTACGAACACAATGTGAGCGTTCTATCTCGTACACCCGTTCAGGTAGTTGTTAATCAACGTACCTTCAATTTCACAAATATTCATTTCGCCTTCTCAAGGCGAAGAAGAGAAGAGGCAGCACGCGTGAGCCACTGCAGGAAAAATACTGAATCCGGCAATAAATTAATCGAATTCTCTTTTAAAATCCAGAAAATAATTTCTGCCGAGTTTCACGCACTTTATGAGCCGCTACCGATCGTTCTCAGCCTGAGTTATTTATGAAATTGTTGACAATTGTGAGTCTGTCTCTGTCTTGGTCTGGGAACTGATTTTTAATCGGATTGTGAGGGTTGATGATGGTGAAACTGTGATCGTGATTATGACGGGAATGAGTGATGAAATTTTATGTAAACGCTTTAAAGTAGATTCTTGATTTCGTCATAGAGTACAAGTACGAGAGCACCACCAGTACCACGGAGAACGTTGGAGAATGCACCCTTGAAGAAAGCGTTTCCACCTTCTGTCTTGTAAATGGTGGACCAGCAGTGGAGAGTGCTCTTGTACAAAATTTCGCTCTTGGCACGTCCAGACTGCATCATCATACGCCTACGGACCGTGTCGAATGGATAAGATACAATACCAGCAACAGTGGTAACAACCTGAAAAGAAAGTCACATTAGGATCAATTGTATTCGTAAATCGGCTAACAAATGAAAGAAATTATGGCATACCTGGGCGATACCCCATGAAACGAGGAATGGAGTCTTCTTGGGGTCTGGCAGCATACCGCGGGCAGTGTCATAGAAGCCGAAGTAAGCGGCACGGTAGATAATGATACCCTGGACAGATACTCCGAAACCACGGTAGAGACCACCGATACCATCAGCCTTGAAGATCTTTGTCAAGCAGTTTCCAAGTCCAGAGAATTCACGTTCACCTCCGGCTTTACCGACATCGGCAGCCAACCTGAATGAATACATTATTTTTAGCAGTTCTGTTCAGTTGACTTCAGTTCTTTTATAATAGAAATATTTAATTCTCAATGTACCTAGTTCTGGCAAAGTCAAGAGGGTATACGAAGCACAGAGATGTTGCACCAGCAGCACCACCAGAAGCGAGATTTCCCAAAAAGTAACGCATAAACTGAGTGTTTTTGTCAACACCACCCAAGAAGACCTGCTTGTACTTGTCTTTGAAGGCGAAGTTCAAAGCCTGAGTTGGGAAATATCTGATGACATTGGCAAAGTTACCACGCCAGTAGCTGAGGAATCCTTGTTCTTTGGGGATACGGACAAAGCAATCGACCATACCTGTAATACGATATTAAACAGAGTTAAATTATCAGAACTCTTACAAATTTTTATTAAATGAATTAAAAATAAAATTTCAATTACTTATCATTCAACATTGTACATGTTATCTTTTGATTGAATTTAAACATTACAATTCTGTGATCAGTGAATAAAAATCATCAATTATGCAATATGTATAATAACTAGGACAAGTGTGTATTATACGATTTTGCAAACAAAACTTAAACGATTTAAAATTGAAAATACTTATATTTAGTAGAAATTTATTAAAAATCAAAATACGATTTGAATAGAATCAACGATGTTTTAATATAATAAATTAAATTGTGACCTTCACGAGGAACATAAGTAAAGAGTTTCTCAATATATTAGCTAATTCCATTTAAAAAATATCTGAACTGATAATGAATTTTGTAAGTTATATAAAGACGATCATCCATTTTTAGCGAAGCGACCTTTATTCGAGCACGAGCTCGTGAATGGCTCAGCCGAGTCTTATGGCCGCGAAAAACGGCCATATTGGCCAGCATCGCCATCGATCGGCACATTGTGCCGTTCGAAAGAAAGGCCAAGCCACGCGCCGCCATCTGGCCGGAGAACCCAATTTATCGACCCGCTTTAAGTAACAACCGCAACGAGAGTCCTATCTATCTATCGTATTTTCGCTAAATGTTACATAAGTACCCAAAAATCGCGATAGTTACATAAAGCTTCGAAAAACTTGGGCACGATCTTGTAAAAGAGACCGCGCGCGCATGCCTCTCAGTTACATAACGGTAATATCTCGCTATAACCCGTACAAGGCAGATTCGATAAAACGTTAATGACGACCCAAAAAGCTGGCATTTTCCGAACTACTTGCTGTCACATGTTGGAAATCGAACGATTCATTCTAACGACTGATTCGAACGCCCATTTTCCACGTCGGATCGAACGTCACCGGACGTTGCGCGAAAATTCGGTCGTACACCGCACGTGCCTTTACGATTCTTTTTTTTCGTTCGTTGGTTGAAGAACTTACCCTTGTAGCGCTGGTCCTCGGCGATTTGCTTGGAGATGTGCTGTACCTGCAGCAACAATTTTACACGCTCGATGGGGGCTACGGCAGTTTTTGAGATAGCCGCAGCGACACCACCGGCTATGAAATCCTTGGCGAAAGCCACGGGATCCGCAAGTCCTGACATCGTGTATTCGGGGTGGTGCGAGACGGGTTTAATTAACGAAAGGAAGTTAAGGAGATGTTGAACTCCTGAGTCGGACGCGCGCCGGACGACGAGTGAGCGAGGCAGAGTTCGTCTCGTCGAACGGACCTCCGCTAAGAATAGTCGCGCAGGTCACGTGCCCCATACTGCGCAGGTTTAAGCACTGGCACACGTTAGACGAAAGAAAACTAACCTCAAGACCCTGACACCCCGTGGCTACTCCACGGTTGGTCTCGTGGACGGAATTCGTGACCTTTGCACGCGCGTGTTTTACCGTGCACTTGCGTTTTGTTTCACGGCCGGTGCAAAATTCGTAAACTTTTTTCGCACAGCGGAACGGTTGGATTTTTCGAGTTCCCGCGAAAAAATGGAGTCATCGCTTCCGGTTGGTGACCAATCGCGATGAGAGTAGAACGCTGAGAATGTTCAAAATTTCATAAACCGCTTCTCACATGAGAATGGAACGTGCGATAGGTGATTCTCGTGATTGGGAGTGATTTGAGGGTGATCGTCAAGTACGTATTCAATAACGAAACTTCCTTATACTTTCCGTCGATTATCAATGAATATTAATTGAAATTCGTAAGTGAATGATAGTAACAATAGATATATCGTGATAATGGTGACAAACGAATTAAAATGAAGCATTCATGAAATTTTTTGAAGTACGCGCGTTTTTGAAGGTCTGCATAGAAATTCGCACGTGTCATGACGTACAACGTATACCTATTTGCGACGGACGACGTAACGTACAGCATAATTGACGTTTGTCAAAAATAATACCGCAAATAACGATGTATAAGCATTTTCAAATGAAATTTGTAAAACTATTAATATAGGATTACGAAGAATAGTCAACATTTCAGAATTGAAGTTACACATAATATTTTTTCACGAGTGCAGTTATATACTCAATGAAATTCAAGCTATTTGAGAATAGCTTGTTATTGGGATCAGTTATACTGGTATCTAAGAAGTAGTATACATATATCTCATCCATATACCAATCAATGGTTGGCAATCTAATCGTATTGAGTCGCTTTACTTCTTGTATAATTAACAACGCGAATATAATTGTAAGCCGAGTACAAAAGAATGGAATTAAAAAATCTAAACATTTTATTCTACAACATATACGTTTTAGTAACAGACCTTAGTAACATTCAGTATATCGTTAAGAATAGCAATATATCAAAACAGAATTTTTTAGTAACTCAACTGCAGAGTCATAAGAGATTGTACTGCTGTTCGAAATTGCAATTGTTATTAGTAATATAAACATTGAAAAGATATGGGGTGGTTTCACGTCAGATACACGTTCTCAAGTAGAGCCAAGGTTAGGTTCCCTTGAAGAAAGAGGTCAACGGGACGCAGCTTGCGTAACTTTGGCTTACGTCCAGTATGCCTAAGCTCAACGCCAAAGTTCAATGGAGTAACATCTAGCAAAGGTGTATTTATACTTCCAAAGATGCGTACGTGTACACTACATTCTTAGTGGGGCTCGTGCAACATAACATTCATTTAACGAGTCCCTTCTTTCGGGCCTCACAATAAATATGTCAACTGTTTTAGTATTTTTGCTGCTTTCTCAAGAAATCAATAAATGGGCTCTTTTAGCAGGAAACTTAGTTTTTATAAATGTATCAATAAGTTTCTAAGAAAAGCAAGAACGGGACATTGTTTTTCTCAAGTTCTGAGAAAGTTACTTGAACAATATATTGCCATGTTCCTCCTCCTCCCCCCCCCCCTCCTCACTTTTCATTTCAGTTTTTTACATTACGAACGAAGAAATATAACGACGATACGACGTGTCATTGATCCTTCTCACCTTCGCATAAAAAATAACCTTGTTGATATCATTCTTATTGATTATTTTCAACTGACAAAGTTATATTTAATTACATTAGATACTTCAAAATTAATAGTATACTATAAAAAGTATTGTTATAAATGTTTTATGGCATTTGAATATAGTTTCATAACTACTGCCATATTATTTCAAGAATAGCTTAAAATTTTCAATAAGTCTATTTTTACGAATAAACGAATTATATAACTTTTTACGAAGCAAATTCCAATTGGCGTTTCTATCCAATGATTTCTCGATGTTGATCTACTGAAAAGAATTTTCGGAAGTACTGATAAGATGATAAGAGTAGCAGACATTTCAATGACGCGACATTATCGCTCTTTTGAAACAGTTATGGAAATTGTTATTGCATATAGCAAAACTCTACAAGTACTGTCGCACTTATCACGATACACGATAGATTGAACAGGCTGCGAGGGTTTATAACTTTACGTAGAGAATTACACAACGACCTTGCGTATGGTTGTAACAATCATAAAACTCAACGGCCACCGCATTATAATCCAGTCAGCAATTTAGAGGTTGTTGCACCCAAAAATTAAAATAGACCGATTTCGTATTTACGCAAAATAGCTAAATATATATTTCTACAACGATAAATATCTTCAAAAATTTGTGGTTTCTATTCGCAATTATTTAAAACACATTTAACATAATTAGCACCTTCGGCAGTAATTTGCTGTATGACCTTGAGTATACACTGCCCTGTTTGAATAACAATGTACATTATCATTTATTCTTGTTCAAATAAAATTTGAAACAGGTATAATATTGAACTGGCGTTTGCTTTATCTGAATTATATAAAGAAAATTAAGTAACGGTCAAGGAGATTGAAAAAAATCTGTGTGGTGGATGGCTGTGTGTAGTATTATTAAATTACTTCTAAAGTTTCACTCTGGTAAGCATGGCATTCGACGCGTTCAATGCCATGGTCAGAGAGTGAACATTTATGTAGTCGATATGAATATGCATTACGTATGATATAAAACCCAGTAAAATTGTTTATAATTATATAAAATACTTCATTTTCGCAATAAATTCTCAATCATATAATCAACTTTCATTCTTAGGAGATTTAAAATCTATAATGTCTGATCATGATGTAGTATCTGTGTATCTTATCAATAATTTTTTAATCAATAATAAAATAGTCATTACTTTTGTAAAAATATAAATTGATAATAATCGATTATATCAATCATAATATTTTCTTACAATCAGTGATTTTTATGAAAGTAGAATTTTAAACGTAATAGCGAAACGCGTTATTTTGTAATTGCTATAACGAAATAAGAAAAAGTGAAATACCTAATTAGTATTAGCGAAACCTAGTGGTTTTAATAACGCGTACATGTGTACGCAGTATGCAACCGTCTATGGCGGCATGAACAAAGGAACATAACGAAATGGATTGAACCGGATTTTTGTAAAATGTCAGAACAATATTAAATTAAATTATAGTGGTAAATAATTTATCTTTCATTTGAAAACAAAATAATATTTGCCAAATTAGTTAGAAATAGTGATTTCATTTGTATAGTGTGGCAATTACTCATCACTGTGCCTTTGTTGTGAAGCGGCGTAGTTTGACATTTCAGGTTATGGCTTCTGAAAACTTTTTATTTAGTGTATTTCATCAACATTTGAATCATACAACTTAATTGAGTGTACTTTAAAAAGTTGACTGATATTTCTCGAGGTTAAAAATTTGTTATCGAATCATCAAAACATCGAATCGTTATTATTTTGATGTCTGTTAACGAAAAATTATGACCACTATTATATCGTCAGTTATCATGTTTATTGTAGATATTAATTATTATATCGTCATGATAAGACAAATTTTGTAAACCTGGCCTGAAAATAGTGAATCAAATATATTAAATATGACGGAGGGTAAGTTTTATTTTCTTATTTACAAAAATTTAATATAATCTCATAATAATGTATAAACTTCATTCATGACATTATAATTAAATGATTTATTAATAATTCATGTTTAGGAGGAGAAACACAACCTAATACTGGCAGTGAAACACAATCTGGTATGTTAAATATATAAGTAATTAGTGTAATGATATATCATTAATTCTTGTCTAATATATGTGTACATACATATATATATATATATATAAGTTATCTCAATTGTTAAGCTTAATATAATTGAGTTAGTGCTCATTGTAGGCATCTGTTACGTTACAGAGTAGGGCTTCATTTCTCATTCTCTATTGTGAAAAAAATTAGTAGTTGTAACTCTAGTTGTTTTCATTTATAAAGAAATTATTTTTTAAATTTTAGTTTACACAAAAAATTATATTTCACATTTCATTTTTTGTCTTTTGTTAGAAGCCTTTGATACTAGGAATACTCACAGTGAAAATTCAAATGACGGTACAAGTGAATCTACGTCACATGGTACTCCAGAACCTTGTCAAGAATTACTTGGTACATCTCAGGGGGAAAGTTGTGATGCTGCCAGTATTCGGACTGCCAGTACATCGGTATCTGGCAATGGTATATTCCTTTCTTGAAATTTTCTGTTATTGTCGAAAAAATATGTTTTGCATTAAAATTAAACAATCTGTTTTCTTCAAAGAATCTAGCTCTAGTAGATTGAGTGCGATAACAGTTGTTCTGCCGTGGGGTGCTCAAAAAGAAACAATCAAATTACAACAAGGAGGCGATATGGATTTGGGACCAGGAGAATTTGTAATGCGCACTTTATTTATGGATTTTACCTCGCAAGCAGAGAAGAAAATGGAAGCTGTTATGACTGAAAATGTATTATATAATTTGATCTAATTTTCTATTTTATATTTATGAATGTAAAATGAACTTGAAAAATTTATCTCAGGAAAAACAATTATCAAAAGTTCTTCAAAGAGGAGAAGACCCACAGTTTGACCAACTTCTTTCTGCTTTCGGTTCAGTTGCTGAACATTGTCTACCATCCATTCTACGAGCTTTATTCAATTGGTATGAACGACAATTGATAGATCAAGGGAGTGATCAGAAAAAACCAGCGTCAGGCAAAGAAGATCAGAAAGGGAAAAGGTAATAAATCAATTCAATTTGTTTTTTGAGTAATAAAACCTAAAATTGATAGAAGTATACTTATTTTTTAAAAATTTATCTTCATTTAATTCAATTTCAGTATTATGTATACAATTGTATCAGGAAGTGTGGAAACAGTTGAACGAAGTGAGGCAGATCTGTTACAAGAACGACGAGATCTTGCAGTTGAATTTATTTTCTGTTTAATGTTAATTGAAATTTTACGTCAATTACCATTTCACCCTGGCCATGAAGATTTAGTGACATATATTGAAAATATAGCCTTCAAGCATTTTAAATATCGCGAGGGGTAAATAAAATGGCTTATTTCTGGATTAATCAGTTTTTGCAAGTAATTTGTATTAACAAAGGTATTTTTTTGTAGAATACAAAATGAACCAAATGCTGCAAACATTCATATTATTGCTGATTTATATGCTGAAGTAATAGGAGTATTAGCACAATCACGATTTATGTCCGTTAGGAAGAGATTTATGGTTGAATTGAAAGAATTGAGAACAAAAGAACCAGGACCTCATACTACTCAAAGCATTATATCTTTATTGATGGGCATGAAATTTTTTCGAGTTAAAGTAATTATATTTGTTAAATCAAATTATTATACTCTATAAAATTATTTATAATCATTTTATCTTCTATTTTTTAGATGGTTCCTATAGAAGAATTTGAAGCTTCATTTCAATTCATGCAGGAATGTGCACAATATTTCTTGGAAGTAAAAGACAAAGATGTTAAACACGCTCTTGCTGGTCTTTTTGTTGAAATATTAGTACCCGTCGCTGCAGTGAGTTCATTTATCATTTAAAATTTTCTTCCAATTTAATAAGTCTACTTAAATAATAATTCTTATATTTAAGGCAGTGAAAAATGAAGTAAATGTACCATGTTTAAAAAATTTTGTGGAAATGTTATATTCTACGACATTAGATATGTGTACAAAATCAAAGCATAGACTGGCACTTTTTCCTCTTGTTACATGTCTTCTCTGTGTGAGTCAAAAGACATTCTTTCTACAAAATTGGCATTATTTTTTAGCAATGTGTTTATCTCATTTAAAGAACCGTGATCCGAAAATGTGCAGAGTTGCCTTAGGTAAATTTTAAATTTATTTAATTTTTAAACAATTGCATTTTATAAAAATGTTTGTATTTTATTTTGCAGAAGCGTTATACAGATTATTATGGGTATATATGATAAGAATTAAATGTGAAAGTAATTCTGCAACGCAAAGTAGACTTCAAAGTATAGTTAATTCTTTATTTCCGAAAGGATCGAAAGCGGTAGTGCCTCGTGATACGCCACTGAATATATTCGTGAAAATTATTCAATTTATTGCACAAGAAAGACTTGATTTTGCTATGCGTGAAATAGTATTTGATCTTTTATCAGTGGGTAGACCAGTCAAAATAATTCTTACACCAGAACGGATGAGTATCGGATTGCGAGCATTCCTTGTTGTAGCTGATAGTTTGCAACAAAAAGAAGGAGAACCCCCAATGCCTCGTACAATGGGAGTATTACCAAGCGGTAATACTATGCGTGTTAAGAAAACGTTTTTGAACAAGGTAAATACAATCATTGTAAAAAAATTAACAAAACCGTACATAATTTGAATCAATTTAAAACATAGATGCTAACAGAAGATACTGCGAGGAGCATTGGAATGTCATCGTATTTTCCTCACGTTAGACGAGTGTTTGTCGATATACTTCGTGCACTAGATGTTCATTATGGCAGGCCACTCATGATGACCAGTACTCAAAATGTGAACAAAGAACCAGACGAAATGATCACGGGAGAACGAAAACCACGCATAGATCTTTTCCGTACCTGCGTAGCTGCTGTGCCTCGTTTGATTCCTGATGGAATGACTGGTGCAGAGTTGGTAGATTTGCTCTCACGATTAACAGTTCACATGGACGAAGAGTTACGAGGATTGGCTTACCAGAGTCTACAGACGTTAGTGTTGGATTTTCCAGATTGGCGACAGGATGTTGTTCTCGGTTTCACGCAATTTCTTGCGAGAGATGTTCAAGACACTTTCCCTCAACTCGTTGATAACGGTTTGAGGATGTTGTTACAACTTTTGACTAGTTGGAAAAATGCTTTAATAAGTCCTAGCACGAGGACAAAAGATCAATCGGGAGATACGTCTAGAACGATAATGCGCGTAGATAGTAATATTAAGAAAAACGAACCTAGCCAGGTTTGTAACAAAAACATTTCTTCTTACATAGAATAACAGAATGTTGATTTAATTTTTTTTATTATCAACAGAAAGTTGAACCTGTGTCAAGTGTTTTACATTTAGTAGAAGGGTTTGCATTGGTGATGCTATGTAATTGTCGTCTTTACCCTCGACGACTTTCTGTTCACATCTTGCGCGAAGTGAAACATTTATTAAGAAACCTAGGTATGTTATTATTAAAATGGAACGAAAATTCAAAGCACATCGGCTAATAACATGGTTTTTTTTTATTAAAAGGTGGTCTAGAAGATGATCAACCAGTTATTGATGTAATCGATGCATGTTGTACTGTTGTTTTGGAAAAATGCTATCATATGTTACCACCAGCAGAAAAAGCAGCAGCTGCGTCGACGTCAAATATTGATCTCCAATGGATAGCCGATAGAAGTAGCTGTGTATGGACTGCAGGTAAACAGCAGAGTTTTAAAATATTTAGTTGAATATTAAACTTGGTGTAACATTTCTTTATTAAATATGCTTTAGGGTTTCACGATGAAAATAGTACTAAAAGTTCATCTTCGCTAAATTTAAATGGCGCAGACCCTTGGGGAACATGTCTCTTTGCATTTTTGGAGAAAGATAGAGTCCTCACTTTATGTCCCACTGCAGTTTCACATTCTTGGCCTATTGTATTTACACGGATAAATTCATTGTTCTCTGTGGTAGATCCTACGTGGGTAAACTTTTTTATAAAAAATATAATTCTATTTGAAAAAATACATAATAAACGTTCATATTAACAGGCCAGTGAATGACAATCGAGCATCTCTTTTAAGAAGTTCAACGGCAATACGAAAACCAGTGAATGAGAGGGACGTCTATATGCACGTTTGGAAAAATTACTTAACGTTTGGATATAGAGTTGTTCCTCCAATACCAAGTCCTGTTGTACGATGTGCCAGTCCAGACCTTAGTCTCAGGTAAATTGAAAAACCTTTCTGCAAAGGTTTAACTCTATATACTGTCATCTAAATTTGTATTTTTTAGACAGATTCACATTAATGAGTATTTCAAGTAAATTAAACAAAAACGTTTTGTTTCCAATAGTTTATTACGATGAATTATTATGTTCAATTAAAAATTAATGATAAGAAATTGAAACTTTTTAGTATTAATTGGTGTTGGGAAATATTTGTTTTTAGCATAATTTAACATTAAAAATGATTTTTTTCGTCAAATCACGCTATTATTTAAAAGATTCATGAAAAAATCACGATTCTCATAAGATTATTCTTTATTTATTCATTCAAGCTTTTATGTACAATACAATATAACGATACGACGTTTGATATTGTATTTTTATAATTGATTATTATTTTGAAAAAATAATTTAGCCAAGCAAGCATTATTCTGCTGCATACTGTGAGCTACCGAACTGGCACCAATTCATACTAAGTGTACGCTTTTCATTCGGGAGCGGGATGGAAAATCTTGCACTCTGTCTCATAAAACCACTTCGCTTTTATGTTCTGCATCACATTTCACTCTCTGCATGTTACGTGTCACTGTCCGATAAATGTCAAACTGGGACTTAGAGTAGTAGTTCTGAGCAGTAAATAATATCTGATACAAGGAGCATTGGTGGTACACTGTATTGCATACTCTAGTGGTCAGCATACGGTGGAGTTTGGTGTTTTGTGCATGAGTAAGGAGTTGAGTCAGAGCCTGGAGAACCTCGGCGGGGCGCAGACCCTGCCGGGCCGGTTCTCGGTACCATCCATATCCGGAATCTACACAAGGCATAAACGGACAAGGTGAGCCCTAATCAACCATTGCGAACGACCATGCTTCGAAGTCACCCCGGGGTTAAACGGTCGTTGGTAATGCGCACTATTTTCTCGTAATTTAATACCGATTT
Source organism: Goniozus legneri (assembly GCA_003055095.1). Classification (NCBI taxonomy): domain Eukaryota; kingdom Metazoa; phylum Arthropoda; class Insecta; order Hymenoptera; family Bethylidae; genus Goniozus; species Goniozus legneri. The sequence continues at coordinate 255,648 of NCVS01000226.1, forward strand.
ATTAACGCACCGTTTAGTATGTTTTATTACGTAATCGTAGCTCAGTTGTGATCCAGCTAACCGACTACATTCTTTCTTCCTTCGTTGCGTTTCTCTACTATGCTCGCCTTAGCCTTACGACCGTTCCCGATCGCTCTTCTCTAGCGCGCTAAACTTGCTATAACGCATACAGAAATTCTGCTATCTTCTCTGCATGACTCGATTAATTTTTAGAAGATTATTACCGAATTTCAATTTTGCGAAAGATTAGCGCGTTAATATTGTTCATTTTTTTTTTTTTTCAAATTTTTAATAATTAAGAGTACAGTATGAATATAGCGATATCGTTTCTGCAGTTCTTCCCCAGATAGTCTTTCAGCCGAAAGGGGAGATAATAAATCTCCTGGAACAAATGCGAGTCCTGCAGCATTGTATAAGTTAACAGTGCCTCTGTTAAGATGTGAGGCTGTCGACGTCAGGGATGCGGCTGTACAAGCGATTGGCAAAGTAAATGCTGATGCACTCAAGTGAGTAAAATTCGTTCAGCTTTTACGTAAAATTACATTTAGGAAAAAGCGCCGGGTTAACGTGGAAAATATATTTTAGAGACTTAATGGAAGAACTAGTGCCGTATATCCGGGAAGCTGTGGATCGCAAACAGGAAAATATGAGACGTAGGAGACGGAGAGACGCGTTACGTTTGCAGTTAGTCAGGGTTTTGGAATTAATTGCCGAATATGGAACATTTGGAATATGGTTTGTTTTTGAAAAATTGATATTTCAATTTTTGCTATTGTTATTCATTAATTTCTTTTCATTAACAGCCCAGCTGTTCTGGATCGAGAAACCCAATCCCTTCATCCAACTTTTGTTGAATATATAGACGGAGCGCGAATTTATTTAGAGAATGAAACTGATAAAGAAGCTCCCGCAGTCCGAGATATTAAATTATATTTCTGCAATTTCATTAGAAAGATGATCAAAAGTTTTTCGCGTAAGTACTTAATCAAAATCTGATGTTACACATTTCCACTTAACTTGTTGAGAAAAGATTTATAAATGATTTTATTTCCAGTTGAAACTTGTCACACATTGTTGAAGAGAGATTTACGGCGAAATTTGTTTATGCTATTCGCTAGTTGGGCAGGACCATATGGAAAGCCTATAACAACCACGTCGTTATTGCACGAGGAAGAAAAATCGTACACCGAATTGCAGTTATCTGCACTGCATGCAATGAGTGGATTATTATGTTGCGGTCCGTGCTTCAATCCACAATCACTGTCCGAAGAAGGAGCTATATTATACCAATGGTTAGATTTACTGTTGGCAAGCAAAGATGAAAAGGTAAAGTATTAAGTAAAAAGATAATTTATCCTCAATGAGGTGAAGTGGAATGATTATAAAAAAATGAACACGATTCTTAAAAATATCGTTTATTATAGCGAAATTATTTTGAGCAAAACAGTTTACTATGATGATAATGATATAAAAAAATTCTTATAAAATAATGATCAACATAATACTTCGATCAAGAATACATTAAACATTTAATTTCGTTTCCTTCAGATTTACGCCCTCGCACGAGAAACCGTGGTTTTGTTATTAGAAGGGAATCCTGATATTGGAGCACTACTAGATTGGGTAGTTGATAGATGCTACACTGGTGCTCCGCAAGTCGCCGATGGCTGTTTTCTTGCATTAGCTACAATATTCAGTGCAAGGTTCGTTTAATTATTTTTTCTTTTATTTAATAAGAATAGATTTTAGAAAATACTTACATTTAATTGGTCTTTAGCATAAAAGAATATAACCTACATTAGCCTTTTCATTATAAGTCAAATGCATTTTTCAGTACATTATATTCATTTATAATGCAAAAAATATACTAATTGATTCTGTTCTTTTACAGAGAATATCCTTGTGATCATTACACTAGTGTGATCAACGTAACACTGATGAATACGGGCTGCCCACGAGCACCGGTTCACGATGCTGCCTTGCAACTTTTACAGTTACTAGATCAGCGATTTTTCGGCAATGTGGGCCCTCTACCAGCAGCAGAATTGGAGACAGGTAAATTTTTCTACTATGATTTTATACCGCATTCAATCATTTTTGTAGCTTTTGCGATACTAATATTTTAAAGCAGAGCTGATTCATTTTGAAAGTGTCTGCATTTCCTGTAAATCTCTCCATGATTCCGTAATAACGATCGCGCGTTGTCGTTTCGATGATTGTCCTTTGAGGAAAAAGATATAGATTAAAATTTTCAGTCGTCAGATAATTGATAGAGAAAAATATCTTTTCCTACGATCGTGCACAAAGTTCGATTTTGCGCATGCAAATGCGTGTGCAATGGGCCTCTTTTTGACACGCTGAAATAAGCGTGCGCAAAGTGCCATAAACGTGCGCAAAGTGCTGTAAGCGTGCGCAAAATCGAACTTCGCGCACGATCGTAGGAAAAATAGTATACGATACTCGTGCGCTGCGTAGGTATTCCCTCACTCACAATTGTCGCCCTCGCTTCGCTCGGGTGCCAAACGTTGCTCGTGCGGGAATCACCTACTTTGCGCACTTGCATCGTAATCTACTATTAAATTCGTTACCAATTTGACTGCCGTTATGATTAAGCTGTGACGTCTGTATAATAATAGCATTTCTTTTTGTTGATTTTCGACATAACAGTCGAGTCATCGCTTTTCGAAAATTTTGTCCAGACGCGCAGTACAAAACAAAATTTATCCCAAAATTCGTATCGAACAATAAGTTACATATTATTTGAGCTAATTCCGTCGCTCTCGTAGAACTTCCTTCGTACTGAAAAATTAATTTATCATTATACTCTTCGGAAGAATATCTCTGAAACGTGTAATAAAATAACAAATTATTATCAATACATACACCCAGTATCGCCATTACTCGAATGACATAAGCTGGCAAATTGAAGCAGAGAAAAACACTGGAAACGATCAGCAGCATTTTCGTAATTTTCGTTTGCGATACGCCAGAACGAGGATTGTTCGAACACGATTGACCGTCCTGCGCGTGTCTCGACTCCACCGTCATACTCCTTCGTATGCTGGCTAATTTGTATATCGCCCTCACGATTAGAGCGTTCAGCACTACAATTATGTTAAACGGCAAGACAAACGTCAGCAGCGTATCCACGATATTGAAAACCGTCGCGTAGGACTCCCAGCCTTCGGCTAAGTGGCACATAGTTATGCTTCCCTTCTCGGGAATTTCCACGACTCGCGGCCCGGCGTACCAGAAAAGAGGAATGCATATAATACCGCCGAAAATTGTTATTCCACTGACGGCGTGTTTGGCTCTTTCCGAAGTGCACATTGACTGACGGCGGAGCGGATATTGCACAGCTATGAATCTCTCAACGGTGAAAGCCACTACGAACCAGACGCTCAAGAAGCTACACAGGGTCGTCAAATAAATGAAGAATTGACAGAATCCTTGTTTGTTGAAGAGCATTATGTCCACCATAGTCAGCCAGGCCACGAAGAGCGATATCAAGAATCCGGTGTCGCTGATAGCCAACGCTCCTAGGTACATACTGGACGAGGATTTGCGTAGTTTTGTGCAGAAAAATACGTAAACGGACAGACAATTGCCCAGCGAGCCCAAATACACGAGAATTGGCGTGTAATAAAATTTTATATCGCGTACCACGGTCTCGGCCGTGGTCAAGTCCACCGTTCTATTTGATTCGTTCATATTGGTCATATCTCTGTTATCGATTTCTTAAATTATATTCTCCTCGATTTTCCGATAACAGCTGTTCGTGCATTTCACCACATTATGACGTTTTGAGAAGTTCCTTTGTCTCGTCAAACTCAATTAACTTCTGAGGATGTTGGAGAACTCGCGGTTTATCTTCATCACGAATCGAATTGATTCGAGAATACTCCCTTGCAGAGAAACTTTATCTCAAACGTACGAAAAATCGATGATCCGTACTGGAATGTAAATCTCTTTGATCCTCCGATCGATAATTTTGAATTTTAAAGTATCTGGATTTTAGTTTGAAAGAATAAGGTTCTAAAATACGACTTGTTGAACATCTAACGATATTCTCCATACTCGCGAATATCTTCGTCTGATGGACCTATGCCGCCCGAAAATCGAATTTCGCTCAATGCATCTTTTGACGCGTGGATAAGCCGCGCCGGCGAGTGGATTTTACGGTCCACGATAAGACGAACGTAAGTGGATATGGTTTGTTCAGAACGCGTCTATATGAAAAATTTCGTTGGCGCATCGCCAAGTCTTCTTGGCAACTTTCAAAATCGATGACAGCGCGTCTTTTTACGTCTTTTTGTGTGAAGGGTTGCTCGAAACGGCCGGTTTGAATTTACGAAGTGTCAAAAGTGAAACCCGTCGATCAGAAATCGAATTGATTTTTTTCTAACACATCGTTTCATTTTCCGAAGAAAATTGATATGTGCGTTGCACTTGGAACATCCCTCACGTTTTTCAACTTATCGTGAAACACAATATCGTGGAAAACAGCACCACAGTGTTTTCACTTAAAAGCTTCATTTTAAAGAACGATCAATGACAAAAAATTTCACTTTTGTCGTAGAGTTTTATAAGTCAGTTTTCATTGCATTTCACTGCTAAAATGACGATGTTTTCAAATTGATCTTGAACGTAAATAATTTTCTCTAATTGACGTAATTCATGAAATGAATGACGCTTGTCGGCGAGTTAAACTGGGACCGAGCCACGTGGATGTCTAGCGTCGGTAGTTCACAAGTTGACGTCTGTAGGCCGACTGAAAAGATTCCAAGTCTAGAGATCACATTAATAGTGCCGTGAGCTATTTTAAATAATTGCAACACTGAACCATTGAGGATATAGTTTTCCACAACTCGAATATTTCTCACGTTTATTATGAATGAAAACAATAAAAGATTAGCGAATGAAGCACTTATTCAACAATTTGACCACAAGTCGAAAATAACTATATACATTGTTTTTAAAAACACACTAAATGTAATCAGTTGTTTTCTATTTATCAGTTTAACGCGGAACTTGAAACGTTGAAAAATACACTTGAAAAACGTTTCATAAATATAATTTTTAAGTCACACTTCTGTACAATTTTTTTTTCGACATTAGTGTTGATGATAAGTTCCGAGAGGAAAGCTCGTTCGGGATAGCGCTCAGCTATTTCTGCTTGACGCTTCGACGATCCATTCCTGATAAAGCCCAGTGCAAGCGGTATTCTAGCTTCTGCGCATCGCCGTATTCCAGTTTCTCCCGCGTCGCTCTGTACTCAAACTGAATGCTGGCATATTATCGTATTGTTTGTCCAAAATTCTCTAATATGCGTTGAAATAATTGTGAGATATTATCGATAATAATATTCACTCGAGTGTAACTAGTAACTGCTGTTCTTAATTTAAAATATCTCATTTCTTGTTTAAATAACGATTTTAAAATTTTGATTAATTCGTTATTGATAACCCCTGCTGTTGTTATATCCACGCAATTGCATTTTACACTTATGCTCACGATACATTTTCTAAAATTACTTTAACGTAATTCAATTGTCATTAGTTCACACATCGTATCGTAATGGTTAATCATTTATTGCCAGCACTGCATGCAGTGATAATAAAATGCGGAAGTGAAACTATTCTGAAATATTATCTACTACAACGACAATGAGGTCATATCAAACAGATTTATTTTTTAATGAGTTGTTATTGGAGGTAACGCAATCACAAAAGATACTAAATATTTTCCGAGGTAGTTGAACGTCATAATAACGTGTCATCGTAACTAAAACTTATAAAGACATGATTCACCTAATCTATAAATACCCAAAGAACAAGAAATAACTCCGTTCTGCGACTAAAATTTGATCCATATCGACCTTCGTCATCCCCGACAGAGATTTATTCTTAAAACCAGCTAATTAGTCTCCCAGATACTCATCGCTTCGAATTCAACTCGATGTTCAAACCAAATTCCATAAATAATTCTACGCAAAGTTCAATGTCAATAAGAACAAAGTCAAGAAATGCCTTGCTAGAAAGACGATCGCTTAATTATATACTGTTTTTTATTGATTAAATTTTCTATATCTCAATTTCGAATCTTGATCCCATCCGGAACTCAATATTTCCACGTTGGGTTAAACGAACTCATTGTACCCGCAATATCGAATTAAGGCTCATTCGTAAGGGTATCAAATTACTCGTTGTAATTGGATAATTCCGTGGTATACAGGACACGAGGATGCTCAGGATTGTTCGTCGGGTGCGGCAGGTGCGTCCGGAGCTGTACACCAGATTAACCACACCGGAGGGGCAACGTCCAACACCACTATCAAGGGAGGAACGCTGGACGCTCTTTTGTCAACGACTTATTGCCGCAATCAAATGTACCTGTCGCGTCAATTGGCTCAGCTACATCCCGAATTGACCATGCCGATGTTCAGCGGTGAGTACTTAACTTTTTTACGACTCACGAATTCATTGATTTTTCTTACCAAGCCGAGTTCTACGGACGCCTAGAGGTGCTTCGATTTTTTTGATTTTTTTTTTTTCTATCGAAGACGATAGATAGGAGCGATTTTTCTATTCCAGTCTCCACGCCTTCTACTATACGTAATGATTATCATTTCCGCAGTGCTGGTTGACCCCTTCCCGCCGTCTCCAGGGGGACATTCTAAGTGAGGCCGAAAGTCCTCTCTCGCAATCCCCACGCGTGCCACGATTTATTTCTTATAACTCCCCCACCCCTTAATTTACGACGACTCCTATTGATTGTATTTTCGATTTTCAGCGACCCGCGTGGGTTACGGGCATTAGCTTTTCCGATCCTCGAACTCGATTGTCACCGTTGGTAATTGGAGATTTATCGTTTCTGTCGTTATAAAGGAAAAATAGAGAACGAGGTGAAATATATCCGGTGCAATATCGGGACGCAAACTCGGCCAATTTTCACTCGTAAGCTTCGAACCATCGAGGAATGGGAATGAGATTGATAATAACTTAATTCGGCCTGGACGAGGAGGGTTTCGGAGTAAATTAAATCGCGTAAAAATAATTTTCACGTAGAACGGTGGGGATCCCCGGGAGCCCGTTACCGGGGGTACTTAATAATTCAGGTAGCGAATGATTTCGCCGGCTTTGTCGAATCTCGAGGCGTTAAAGGGACGCTTAGGGGCTGCCGGATCGAGATCCTCGCGCGTGTGTGGTTTAAAGAGATGCTACCGAATTCCATGCGCGTGCACTGGCGCGCTCTCGATTCCTCGAGACGTAACGACTGCGGGTTTCCATTTCAACCCTCTTTAATGAGATGAAACGAATAAACAGTATATTCTGAGAAATGAAAAAAAAGGCTATGCGAATAATAAAATGAATATAATGAAAAATGAACGAAACAATACATGAAAGAGAAAACGAGAGAGTAGTAACAAGGAAAAATCATTTTTTTTTCTTTTTGAGTATATTATATAAGGTATTATATATAAAAGTCAATGCTTTTAGATAATATTAAGCAAAATATGAAACATCGTTTGTAAAAAAATTATGCTCTTCGGAAAAATGCTAGAATCTATTTGAATCACCCTCATATTTGAGGGTTAAATGTTAATTCCTTTTTTAATTATTATCCATACGAATACAGAAATAAGATATATCAAATAGGAGATCTTGATGGAATGATAAACATTTATTGAGAAAATAACTATGAAGTCCAAATAAATATACAATCAATCAATCTCTTTTCTCCGAACAAGAAAGGACGTGCTCGATTTTCCGGTTAACGCAACAAAACGAGGTTATAGTTGCAGCGACGATTCTTGCGATAATTAACGAATAAGCCGGAAAATAACGATCTAATTTGCTTACGCTCGCGCGCGTGATACGGTGTGCGTAATTTTATTGTTCACGCGATCGTGCCTGCGTCCGTTGGGCGACAATATCGTCCGAGATTGCGCGCATCGGTATCTCGATGCTGGTTTCTAAACGCCCCTGCAAATACCTTTATCGTTCTATTGCCGATTCACGTTTCGTATTCCACGAACGCGGTTCGAGAGAACCTCGCTACAAACAATTGAGATTCATGAACCCTTGTTTAGCAGGTTAAGGTCTTACGATTTTCTGCGATTTTAAGAGAACTTTATCGGTGAGAGAAGTTTATGTTTTTAATCAGTTCTTCCGTGAAATAGAGAAAATGATGATTCTTTGAGTTCTGATTGTTCTCAATCAGTAATTTAATTTCAACGAAACCTGTAAAGGTATACGGGGAATTTGTGTTCGTGAAAGCAAACTTTATCAGGAATAATCATTCGAACTTTTTGCCGTTAGTATTTATTTCACGAGATTTCTGGACAGACCCCGTCTGATTATAATTTTTAATGATTTTTTTCGAATTCTCAATTATGAGTTGATAAAATATTAAAAATGAATGTTTTCTCAGCAGTATGAACAATGAAATTTCCTGAAATGATCGCGATACCTGTACCGGATATTGGCATATTCGACAAGGAAAGCATTATGATGCCATTATTCACGCTTCAAATTCTGCTCTTGAATAATTATGAATGATAATGAAACTATTAATCATAGTTGTATCGCCTATAATAAAGCGCTCTACATATATCACACGAAGTATCTACACAAGAAGAGCTTTGTTAAAGTCAGTAATAATGAAAAATTTTCTTCTTGTTACAGAAATTACACACAGATTTCAAACAGCGCGGAGAGAAGTACGTCAATTACTTCTGCAGTATTTGCTGCCGTGGTTACATAATATGGAATTGGTTGATCCTAATGTGCCACCTCCGTCGAATCCTTTGAGCTATTATCAGGTAAAATTAAATGACACTCGTATTAACTCAAAATATTTCGCAAAATTCACTTCGTAGATTAGTTTTTGATGAGTGGTAATTTGCTACGCATGCCATATGAGTTATTTACGATAAGAGACTAACGTCATCGAATGGTAGCGCTCAGCTGCAATATTTTTTATCGATGTAATTTTTTTTTCTGGATAGAAATATCTTCAACATATCTTTTAGTAACTGATCAAACGTTTTAAACTGTTTTTTTTGTTCGATTTATTTAAAATTATAACAACCATAATAAAGATAACAAAAATTACGTAATAATTACAAGTTGAAGCGATAAAAAAAATTTTGGAGGCGCCGGGTATCGATCCCGGTACCTCTCGCATGCTAAGCGAGCGCTCTACCATCTGAGCTACGCCCCCTGTTAATAATCTTTAATTGAATAAAATTCCGATTTTCTTGTGTGATCTACTTTACATGAGGGACACGTAATGTATAAAGGAACTTTCTATCTTACGTCGAGAGGTATTTGCTGGACTGATGTTGCTGTTTCGAATAGAAATTAGGTAGAGCAACTTGCTTTCTAGTTACTGAAAAGAACGAGTCAGAGAATTGACAGTAATTAGTAATTAACAGTGTTAACTATTTTATTGGCGAAACAAACGTTTGAGGTACATCAAAATTGCTGAAAATAATTCTCCCATAAGTTGATTAATAACATTTCAAATCATAAATATCAATCAATTTTATTATGAAATTAAGAATATTTATTTATATTATGAACATCATGATTTTCTATCTAAATATCCAAAATTACCGCTCTCGATAAATCATACTTAAAAATGATCGTATTTGTGGATACTACATTGATTGGATTCTATTACGTCAAGAATCACAAATTTACGAATATTCATTTCACAGAGTACATGTCATAATATTTATGAGCGTTACACGCAACATCTGTAATGATTATTGACACAAACGGTGCAGCATCAGTTCATCGATTTTTGAAGGTCGAGGGCAGCCGCTGTTAGTCGCGTTGGCGCCAGAAACGTCATCATTGGCGTACCGTCTTGGACTCGGAGTCGCCTAGAATATCGATGTCCTTTCACTTTTGACTTCCAAAAAATGGGAAATAGAGAGTCTGGGAATAAATTGGCTTGTACTACTGCGAGTTTTGCACGGCACGCTGACAGATACCGTCAAAATATTTACATCGTTGCGAAGCTGAGTGGTTGTCATAACAACAGATGGTCGACAAGCGAAAATCGTTATACACACCATATGCAGCCTCTCGCGATTTTTCAAACCGATACACCGAGCTGCGTTGCAAAAATATTAAAAATACGAGGGGGCGTAGCTCAGATGGTAGAGCGCTCGCTTAGCATGCGAGAGGTACTGGGATCGATACCCAGCGCCTCCAAAAATCCTTTTTGGTTCTTTCGGAAAATTCGATCCTTCGGAAAACAGAAACACATGAGGAACAGGTATTATAACAGGGGGCGTAGCTCAGATGGTAGAGCGCTCGCTTAGCATGCGAGAGGTACCGGGATCGATACCCGGCGCCTCCAAAAAATCTTTTTGATCCTTTCACCAAAAGTAGATCGCGGTGTAAAATCAGAGCGAGTACCGAGTAAAAGTAACCACACCTGGGGGGCGTAGCTCAGATGGTAGAGCGCTCGCTTAGCATGCGAGAGGTACCGGGATCGATACCCGGCGCCTCCAAGTTATATTTTTGTTTATTTTTTACACATAATAACAAGAGTTATTTATTGAATATCTCGGGCTGCAAGCATGAATGGGTTACGAAGCCCTATAAAATGAGTTACCAAGACAACCTGCTGATGAAGTCTCGATATTTCTGCTATTTCGTAGAAAATTAATTACAGTGAATAATTATCATCTCAATTTTAACTCAATGAGTTATTGTGTTGCTATAAAATTTTTCATTCGTTAAAATGGCTTAAAAACAGTGAATTCAACTTAGAGCTTCTTCAAGTATAGTATAGCAGAATCGAGACTCCACTCTCCCCAATAATCTTGATTTTCATCGGCAGGACCCGCGGAACGATCGACAATTATCCTTAAGATATCAGGGGGCGTAGCTCATATGGTAGAGCGCTCGCTTCGCAAGTGAGAGGTACCGGGATCGATACCCGGCGTCTCCATTTCTTTTTGTCGTTATAATTTATCGATACTGCTCTCGATAATTGAAGCCACTCTCTCTCCTGTTTCAGTACTACACGCATGACATATCTCGCGGTGGATCTAGAAGAGAAGGCTGGGGCAGCGCAGAAGCCACAGAAATGGTCCTCAACAATCTTTTTTACATTACCGCCAAGGTAAGATCTAACAAAGCAAAGGAATCATAATTAAAATTCGAATATTGCATTCCCTGGTTTCTGTTAAAGTTTTCCGACGAGCATCCAAAGGAAACCGAGGAACTATGGGCCACTCTGTGCGGCTGTTGGCCGAACAACTTGAAAGTCATCATACGCTACTTAATTATCGTATCGGGCATGGCACCCCAAGAATTGCTTCCCTACGTGAGTATAACACACACACGCGCCGTTAATTAATCACCCGCAACTGTGCGCCGCGTGGATCGATGTAAGCGTGACCGTTCTTCTATTGATATCAGGCAAAACGAGTCGTCCTGTACTTGGCGCGAGCCCGTCCCGATCGTTTGGTCGATGAGATGATGGTCGAGCTGCAGACCGTCGAGACGCTCAATTGCTTAATTGAACGGACCGAGACGCCACCCTTTTATCGACTCACCAGCATGAGGAAAGCCTCGTCCCACAGCGATGCACCAGCCGCCGATCCGGCCAATCCACCGCGAGATCTAGGCGTGGAGAAAGGAACCATTCATACGAAACGTCACTCCGGCGAGGATCCTGTGAAAACTGGGTTCGTTAGTCGTCTCTTTTTTCTCTTTTCCCATTGTGGCCTTTGTGGCTATAAAAATAAGCGAGCGTGATGAATGACGATCGTAATCTTTTTATCAGCTCCAAATCCGATACCGCGTTGAGGGCTCTCGCTGGATTCGCGGCGCCCAGAACCGAAAAGACGAGAACGGCCAGCGGCCCGCCTATTTTACCGGATGATCTCTCCACACCTACCACGGAAGCTGATGTATTTATTTCGTTTGTTCTCTTCGATCTGAATTATTATACGTGATCCGTCAACGAGACGTTTCTTTCTCGTCCACAGCTCACCACCGACGAGACCTGCTACGCTAGGGGCGGCAAAGCTGTGTCCACAGGCGAGAAATTCGATATACCCCAACCACATCCCCTACCGATGCCCGAATATGGTGGATACTTCGCTCCTTTGACAGAGTATCTTCCTGATAGCTCTCAACCAATAAGCGGCTTTCATAGGTAGACAAAAAAATTGAAAAAGAGGGAATATAATAAAATGATAAAAAAATCATAATTTAAGTAATAAAATGTACATAACATATTTATGGGCTGGAAATATTTTTAGGTGCAACATAGCTGTTATGTTATTGACCGACGTCGTCGTAGATGGTATACAACTAGACTGGGCCATACACGTACCACTCATGCTGCACATCGTATTTCTCGGGTTGGATCATTCGCGACCCCTCGTGAGAGATCACTGCCGGTGCCTATTGCTGAATTTATTAGTCGTGCTCGGAGATCACAGAGATCATCTTGGCGTGGCCCGGGTTCTATTAGCATCGAAAACGGAACAGTTGGGATTGGGATTAACGACACCTTCGTTACCGGTGTTGGAGCATAATTTTACAGAAGTTGATCCGGAGTTTGACAGTTACTTATATGGGCCAGCGCCCATACCGCCGGCGTCAACGCCTCCTGTATCATCTTCACCTCCGGCGCCTTGTTCCCCGTCGCCCCCTCCCATACCGACCCCTCCACCCCTGCCTCCTTCTATCTCAGACAATTCTTCAGCCGGTACGGCTCCACCACCGCCACCCCCGCCTCCCCCTCCACCGCCACCACCATCCTCCGCGAGCGGAACCCCTACTCATTCACCTGTATCTCATGCTATGTCTACTCCACCAACTTCGATTAATCACGTCAGTCTCTCGCTGTCCGAAAATTGCAAAGATTACGGGAGTTCCCATGCTTACGGTAGGAATGATTTATCGAATTGTACTCGACTCGACTTTTCATTGGGAAATCACACAATCTGGTAATTTGATTTTCAGAGACGCCCATTTGCAACAGTTGGCCTATGCAGAGTGGATCGGCCGGCTCGGTACCGCCGGTTATTATCACTTCTGATATCACAACTAATTGGCCGGTCGTGCAGCATAGCTCGAATATGTCGATTCAAGATGTTATCAAATCGCTTATCAATTTTCTTGCCTCTAGGTATGATTTTATTATAATTATTTTGGCTAGTAGAGATGATTTAAAAATATATTTTCACATGTAACAGAACGAACCAACCACTATGGAATTACGAAGATATGACGGCGAAAGTGTGGTGGGTTCGCAGTGCTGAACAGCTTACAGTATTATTGCGACACGTATTGCGGGTATTCAGGGATTCATTGCCACACGCATTAGTAAGCCAAAGATGGGCCCAAACAGCTTTACAGTTAGGGCTTTCCTGTTCATCCAGACATTACGCTGGCCGATCTCTTCAAGTATTTAGAGCTTTGAGAGTTCCTATCACTTCTCGTATGTTGTCGGATATATTATCGCGATTGGTCGAAACTGTCGCGGAACAAGGCGAAGACATGCAGGTAGTTGACGTGAATTTTTTTATAACTATGATACTGTGAAGGTTGAAAAAATTTTTATGTGATTATTATTTTCAGGGTTACGTAACCGAGTTGCTATTAACTTTAGAAGCAGCGGTCGACTCGCTCGAATCAGATTTCAGACCACTTGATTTTATGAAGGAAATATTCAAGTCTACTCCTAATCTAAATAATAAAGATCCAGCATCGGGAATCATCATCGGCGGTAAACGAAGCCCAGGTGGAGGAAACGGATATCCGACTGGACCTTGCATATTTTCTCATTTAAATCAGGGTGGTCATACACGTAGTACGAGTTATTCCGTCAGCTATTGCATGAGGAAATCAGGTGGTGCAACTGTTACTGCGAGTGAAATCAAAGGTTAGCTGATATGAATAAATAGACGAATAAGACACGACGAGCTCATATATAAATGAAAAACATTACTGAATTTTCAGAGTTAGACAATCGAGTAGGATGTAATAAGTATCCAAATTCAAACTTATCAAGGTCAAGATCGGCACAATCATTGAAATTGTTAGGGGATTCTGCGACGCAAGACGACAAGATGACCATATTAGCTCAACTATTTTGGTTATCAGTATCGTTACTCGAATCAGATTACGAGCATGAATTTTTATTGGCTTTAAGATTATTGAGTAGAGTGTTACACAGGCTACCGTTAGATCGTCCTGATGCTAGGGATAAAGTTGAAAAAATACAGCAGCAATTGAGATGGAATTCATTCCCCGGTGTCCATGCTTTGTTATTAAAAGGTTGTACCAGTCCTAATACATACGAGCCTGTTGTAACACTACTTTCTCAATTCACTCCATTATTGGATTTACCTGTTGTTGATCCCACGCAAAGTCTTGCTTTCCCCATGAATGTTGTGTCGTTGTTGCCTTATATGCTTTTGAATTATGAAGATGCTAATGAGTTGTGCATCAGAAGTGCAGAAAATATTGCTCAGGTAAATTATTAAAACAGTTTAATATAAGAGACACAATTTTAAAATTATTTTAACTCTCAGGTTAGCGGTGAAAAGGGCAAAAAGCTTGAAAATTTGGGTACAGTTATGACTCTCTACAGTCGTCGTACCTTCAGTAAAGAAAGTTTTCAGTGGACAAAATGTGTTGTTAAATATCTGTACGACACATATGTTCATCTCAGCTCCAATATGTTGGCCTTCCTCGTAGAGGTTCTTGAGAAAGGCCCAGCAAGTATAGCGCTTCCAGTACTGAGTATCATTCATTGTATGTTACATTACATCGATCTTGCTTCCCAAGCGTCTCAGCCGATCAATACCGAACTTTTGAGAGTTATTTCAAAATACGTTGAGGTGAGATAATAATTTAATTCATTTTTAAATATTATCATCATGTATATTTTGAATTTTTTCTATTCGTTTGATTTGTTTAGGGGCCTCATTGGAAAGAAGCGCTTAAAATTTTGAAATTAGTGGTAACAAGGTCATCGAGTCTCGTTGCGCCCCCAACTTCGGTGCACGGTTCTTCATGGGAGTCATCATTGGCCTCTCCTCATCCTAGCTTCACCGACACTGAAATGTTCACCAAAAAGGAATTACCTGGTACGTTAATACATATAGCTACTTTTATTGATCTCTCTCGTGCGGTATTATATTACACAAAACCTAAGTTGTCATTTGTTTCTTATGCATCGTGGAACTCGATTGATCGATGGATTTATTTTTGCTCGACATTCAGGTTGCGATAAAAATAACAATAAAAATTAACTGTAGCTTCGTTATAAAATAAAGTGCTATATATTTTTTTAACTCAATGTGGTCTGATGAGTTATTTTCTATAGATTTTTTTCTCGCTAGACTATGACTATTTAGCAATAACAATGCTACGAAATATCGTAATATTATTATACAGGTGTGTGAGTTACGACTGGACAGCTTTCATAAAATATATTTTTCGATGAGTAGTCCATTAAACGCAGTGGTATTTCTAGGAGAAAATTGCGCTTCTTATTATTTTTTAAATAAGTTAATAATAATTACTAAAATGTTGAAATAGGGAGGACTATGGACTTCACTTTTGACCTTTCGCAAACACCAGTAATTGGTAGACGTTGGCTTATACGTCAAGGAGCAGAAGAAAAGTCCCTTGGGTCTCCACTCTGTTCTCAGTCTTTGTCACCTGCGGACAGTAATGCTATTTCTGGTTGGAAGAGACCTTGGATGTCACAGGTAATTTTGATATAAACGTCTCTCTCAATTAGAAAAAAAAATGTTTTCTTATTACTTTTGTTCTTCCTATTAATTCAATACAACTTTTTATGCAGGGTCGTGTTCGAGAGTGTTTAGTCAACTTATTGACAACATGTGGACAGAGAGTCGGATTACCAAAGAGCCCATCGGTAGGTATCATACTACTTGTCGAGAATTCTTTTATCCGAACCCTCGCCTAACATTTTTCGGCTCTCGAAGCTAAATTTTTCATTGAAATTGATACTCATTATCTACTCCTTTTTAGGATGAGCACATTAGTTCAATGACATTATATAGTAAGGTAAAAAATCTCATCAAACGCAATTCGCACATACAGTTTTTTAAGAAAAATAAATCATTATTTGACGATCAACGTACATCACGTAGAAATAAAATTCACGCTTTTCATGTTTCATTGAGGTCTTTAGTTAATGTGAAGTCGTAATTGAAACGAATGCAAGTATTAAAAAGTGGTCATATGATTTGATAATATTTATCCACAGTCGTAGAGCAATCTTTTTACAATTAGAGCGGTTTGTAGCGGACAAATTTTCACTTAGTAAAATTTTCAACAAATGATGCCCACTATCACTTATGCTTTAAGAATATGAAAATGAAAAAATTACAAAGGCGAATGATATTTTTCCTCAATAGGGATTTCCAAAATTAAAGATAAATTGTTGCTCATATTTCATTTTTCGAAACAGGTAATATTCAGTCAAAGTTCAGATTTGATGGAAAGACAATCATCGATGGCGTCGTCGACAGAGGAAGTTTCTGGGGCTAATAATGATCTTAGTGGAGGTTCGAGACGAGATGACGAACAATTTGGCGTTTTCAAAGATTTCGACTTCCTTGAATATGAAAGCGAAAGTGTTGAAGTAAGCTATTACGAGACAAACATTAGAAATTTTCCTCATATTCTCTACGGTACGATTCACGAAAAACTTTTCGCTTAACAGGGAGAGAGTACAGACAACTTTAACTGGGGCGTACGGCGACGACCGTTGAGCGAGGGAGAAGAACGCGAACCAAGTCTTCGGCAATTTGAAGAGAGTTTGAGCGAGAAAACGCAGTCATCTAGCAAGCATACAACACGCGTAAGCTATTTCATTTGTTAACTTAATCTTGTCAATTTGACATTATGCTTGAATAAATTTCTGATATTCAGCGAGGAGTTACCGAAGAATCATCAGATGACGAAGCGGGTTCTGAATCGCCTCTCGATGAAGTTCCTGCTGGTTCTGGAACGAATCCAGAAGCAACCGCTATAACTGGAATGTTTCCACCATCGTCTTTATCTCTGATCCCTAGTCGCACGCGTCATGACTCTTCGACAAGGTCTGACACATCGTAAGTTCTATTTTAGTTCTTAAAAATGAAACTACCATGAATTAATTTTGTTTTTTTCGCGCAGCGGTTCGAGCGCTGGTGACCTTGGAGATGTGACACCTTGTAACGCTTCGCCAAACTTATCCGCGTTAATGCCTTTCAGACAGATTATACGCGATAACACGGAGGAAATATGTCGGCAACAAATACAAACGCTGATTAATCAAACTCCTTATAACGCACTGGATTTCTTTCAATTATTGAGCAGAATTCTACGCGATGTAATAAACAAATCTGTAAATATAACTCGCGAAGCAAGTACACTGCTGTGCAATGCTAGTCCAGCCGCTAATCAATTGGGTAATAATTTAACTAGTCACGCTGAACTACTCAGTACAAAGGCCGAACCTCCGTTAGTTTGGTTTTCGACCATAATATTTGCGAATCAAAGATTAAGCGAATCTTTACGCTTCGGTATGCTGGAAATTCAAGAACATCTGGAAACGTTCTTGGACAGGAAAGATCATGCGACCGAGGTAATTATTATCGTCGCTATGTATTAATTGTTAAATTTTTTATTTATCGACGTAACATAAATTTATTTGATTACAGTGCCTGGAAGCAGCCAAGGCAGCTGCCAAACTTCAATCTTTAGGTGGCAGCCACGCTACGGAGGCTGGTCTCGAAGAAATTCTCTTAGATCTCGGTAGAGCGTTGTACAAGCTGCACTTCCAACTGTTATTGCTGATGGAAGCGTCAAACAAAATGTTAGGTGTCCTCTTGGCTGCAGCCAGAAATGTTCAAATTCCGCTACAAGATGTTTCTATAGAGATAGCGAATATGAAAATAGCACTGAGTAGAGCATTCGAAGAAAGTACAGAGAGCGAAAGAGGTACACCAACTCCAACACCAAGTCTGAGTCCGTTACCGGGTTCTGGCGCTGTCGAAGAAGTAGCTAAAGTCGCGGAATTGCTTCGGAATGCTAGATGGTCGTCCGCTTTAGAAGCTGTGAGACTGCACAGAGCTCAGTGGCCTAACGATCCAATTCACGACGACGACGATATTACGACGGCCGTTAATATGTACTGCAAACATTTAGGGCAAGATAGATCTGGTAAGTGAATCTGGTTATAACAACATTGAATTGAAATAATATAATTTTTCCTTTCAGATATTTTTGTAGTTACCAGAAACGACAGAGAAATGTCGGAAATATTTAATTGGCTGATGGAAAGTTTATTTCAAGTTTTAGCGACTGTAACCAGTTTGGAAACATCCGCGAAAGCTGCGCGAGTTCAAACGGAAAATTCTAATCACCCAAAAACTGACTGCTAATTTAATTTTTAAGTTATAATGACGTATCATAAATATAATGTGTATGCATGCAATAATGCATTAATAAGTTAAGTCATACGAGTGCGTACACGTTTTACACGTGTTTCTAGAAATCTATATATATTTCCTTTATTATTTATAAATGCGTTTACTATATAGGCTACTCGTTACAAAAATCAAGTAAAATATAGGTCTTCACATTTTTTCATGTCTTTCTTTTATTTAGTGTAAATATATATTGGCTATTGAAAGTTACAATTTCACATTCAGTACCTGAATATTAGGCGATTAAAACTGTAAAAATGGATCCATTCAACAGAAATGTTAATCGTTTTACTGGAACGTACGATTGCAGTTTATTCAAAACTAAAAGCTTAGAAGAATGTTTATGTCCGTTTCCGTGTTGTTCAAAAATTGTTCCTAACGAGGTTATATGTTTATTGAAATTCAATTATCATAGTATAATATGGAAATCAAATAAGAGTAATATAAATTGAATTCTAAACAGTGCGTTTTCGTTTAAAAATAGAAAGCCGTCGACAAGAAAAATTTGCATTCTACAATCGCAAAATCGCCCAGCTATTACGGTTTAGAATGGCCTCTTTCTGGTACTATTAACCTGGAAAAAGCACAAAATTGTTTGAGAAAGGAAATGACAATGTGGAATGAAATGCCGGTATTATTTTATACCGATTAAAAAAATAACAATAAAAAAGATACTTTACATTGTAGGCATTGAAAGATTGGATGTTTTATATCGAATTCATTACCATGCACAACAGCGCAAATATAGATAACTATGTTTACGAAGTTCGTTGGAGCGTACCGATTCCCGCTCGTCCGGAGCCACAGGTGACTGCGAGCGTCTTTTTTTGCATCTCCGCAAATCGTGACATCACGGACGAGCCTCTGAATGTTAACACCTGTTAATTATACATGCACTCGATAATATTTTGACGAAAGTCTTCTTCTAGATCACGTATATGCTCGAAGGAAATCAATTCAGGCACAACCTCGATGCGCCCTTTCAGCCAAAATTGCTATACGATGTTTTCGACTCCAAAATTATAATCTTCGGTAGCTTGAAATTTTAAGATCTAGAAGAACAATCGTCGACGTCTCAGCGTAATTGAAATCCGCTCGAAACGCGAGAGTTCGAGTTCGCGTTGGCATCTGTTCCGTCGAAGACGAAAAACAAGGTAGCGGGTGCGGCAGAAACAATTTCTTCCTCGAGATGCAGCTTCGCGCTGAGCTTTTTTTGAGAAAAAAAAATCTGTACATGGTACACGCGCGCAGTGTCGTAAAAGTAAGCGTCGAATTTCGGCATTGCCGGCACGCGCCCATTGCGACTCGGTTGTAGGCTAACCGGACGCGAACCTCGAAACAATAGGAGCAGGTGATACCCGCGAGTACGCAACTGCACGCAATTTCCATTTACCAATAACGTCGTCAATTTTGTATGTGGCCCTGTATCGCTGAGACTCGATCAAAGCAATATTTGTTAACGAAGTGAAATAAATCAAATTTTTCATGATTGACCTTTTATATATTCTCCATTCTCCCATCGCTCAAAATTAGATTTGGAACTCAATGAAACTTAATATTTTTCCTTATTTTAAGTTTTATTTTTTCACAGAAAATTCCATAATATCTCCCACGAAGGACTCGCGTCTATTTACAAAATCCTGACGAGTGCGATGCGGTGGTGAGAACGGTGCGTTGGTCTCCGTACATTTTCGTGAGATTTTTTTTTTCTTGCGATCGGTAAGAGTTCGGAGGTTGCGAGTCCAGTACACATGGTGGTCGTCTGCTGCCGGGAGGTCGCGTGGCTCGCTCGGTAGGAGACATTAGTAGAAAATCATCGGGATCGTCCGAGGGATACGAACACATGTTGAAACATTGGAACCCCTTTAACCGCGATTGTTTGTCACCGTGCCAGTAGCACTTGTGCCACGTTAAGACGTTTATTGACCATAAATTTTCTCATACTCGTGATAAATCTGCACACTATTTTTTCATTATTTTTACGATAAAATTAAGAATGAGTTATTTGCAGCATCCGGTTGAAATTCCAAAATTTTTCGTCTTGCTTATTATTTTTTGTTACCATTATATGAATGTTTTATAGATATATTTTACAAATGATCCAAAAATTACGATTCGATCGATTAAATTCATTTTCCTATACGATTATTACACTTTTATAATTTTATTTTTATACATTCTTGCATCTTCAGTCCCAGCAGGTTATTGGTTGGATGATTTTCCGTACAACCTGTCCCAGACCCGAACAAGTGTATCTCGTTAAGTTTTCTCGCGTTACCGAATCCTAGAGACCCTTTTTTTATCCTCTCTATGTCAGCGCACGTGGTCTGTCGAACCGTGAGAAGGTCGGGAAACTTGAATTTCCCTCGTTTCAAATTCCGTTTATTTACCTGCACCGCGTAATCAGTACGAGACAACAAGAGAAACAAATTTTGCGTTCGATACCCGAAAACTGACTCTCGAAGATTCTGCGGTTGCGGTATAAATATTTACGCGAGAGAAAAATCTCGTGGGGGGGTCTGGGTCGGTGGACGACAAAAGAAAAACGGAATTCGCTCGGACGAAAATAACCAATGTGGGTCAAATGTGCGACCACCTATTTATCCAGAGGAATTTTTCGTTTATATATTTTCTTTTTCCCTTTTATCGGCAGCGAGTTTCCTATAAACATCGCATCCGTCGGGCGGGTTTTTCACTCGCGACGATCGACTCTCGCGCGAACGGAAGTGGGGTGAAACCACCGCCTCACTTACAGAAGCTTCAAACATCCGCTGCACCAGCCGCCAGATCCCCTTTTTCTTCCGATTACCACCGCCTCCTCCCTCACCCCGCCCCCGGCTTCTTTTCTACTCCTCGAGGGCAGCACGCGCTCCCTACTGGTTCGCCCTTTTACCTCGCGCCGACTTTTAAATCCGGTAATGAGCGAGCTATCTTGGGATTTTAGGGAACAATTAAGAGACTACTACTCGATATTCATTTAAAAATATGGAAAATATACGACAATTAAATTTTATTCTGTACCGCAGGGTATCGAAGTTAATATCCAATCGATTAAATAAATTCTACTTCTCCGTACTTAATACCCCAAAATCAAGAGGAAACAATTAAAATTCTCTTCCTCGAGTGAAATCCTGGAGCTAGAAATCGTAAATCACGCGTTAATTAATTGCCAGGCTATAACAGTTCGGAAATAATTCCGGAAAAGCGGTAAGTAATGGACGAGGGAGTGTCGTTCTTAATTGACGTACGAAGAGTCCTAGACGAGGCCCATCTGGAGCGAGCATAGGTGGATTTGCAGGGGGCTCGCGTGGACGAGGGGGTCTTCCACAGGACGAGCACTCCCCGGCACGTCGAAGGACCACGTGCGAGCTCCTCGAGAATCCACCAGCTGCCGATTTCGCTCTCCCTTCTCGGCCGATCTAAAATTAGCGATATGGCTCACCCTCCGGCGTGTGGCTCGCGCGGGCACGCGCCCATATATTATCCTCGCGGAGGAAGAAAAACTCCGAGAGCGCAAAAAAGGAGGAACAAAATTCATCGCGAACGGCAGTATAACAATCGAGCTCTAGATCCAGGCAGCTGTTGGCGTAAATAGCACGAGAGTATAAAAAATAGATAACAAAATACTCGAAAACATAATCGAGCATTCGACGAGCTCATTTTGCACCTTGCCGTGATAAGCTCGATGCGCATCGAGTGCACTTTGTTGCACTTTAATGCACAGTCATCGATTCGCAATTTTTCAAAGTCAGTTTTAAAATTTTTCGACGATCGAATTGAATTGGAAAATAAATCTAGGATTAATAGAGTCTTCTCGGAAGCGTTTTCCGGACTCGAGTCGAGTTTCTTTTTTTAACGAAAGAACGAAAGAAGGCAGGAAGTAAAGTTCGGGGACGGGTTACGCCGGAGAGTTCGCCACATGGCCGATCGAGTGCTCGCGAGCCGATAAAGCGAGCCGCCCCGACGTCCTTGAGCCGGCACACTGTGAATTCAGCTGGTCCGGATCGTCGCAGGTGGATTCTCGCATCGATGATCAATCTTTAATTCGACTTGTGCGTCATTGGCGCAATTGAATCCCTACATTTCCTTCTTTCGAAAATTTTAGAAAAAATATTGTTAATGAATATAATCGAATCCCGGGGACTGGGGTCGGACTAGTAGATTGAGAACAAGTATTTATCCATGAATGAAGACTACGAACAAGATATCTTGACAGGATTATTATCATTATTTATTCAATATGTACTAAACCATGAAAAAAGTCCAATTGTAATAAAATAAAAATCGTTTTTGAACAATTTCGAATTCGGATGGAATGATACAAAATGAAATTCTAATCTTTCGAGTGGTGCAAACTCTTCAATCTGAAACAACATAAACGATTTCGATCTTTTCACAATGGAACATCGAGTGTCATTTTACGAGTTTTTAGGTCGCTGATCGATCTTAACCGACTGTAGATCGAATTCCCGAATAGAGGATCGCGGCAAAAAGATCCCGCAGGTCCTTCCAGGTTCATTGTCCGGTCTAACTCGGCGAATCCTTTGTGGTCGCGTATGTGTACACACACGTCGGGGCCGAAAAAGCGCGCACGGTAGGAACGCGCGTCCCGGCTACATCTGCGCCGGACGGATGCAGGCTGCATTTTATGGGCCGACCGATGCAAACGATTCGTGCACCCGCACTCACACCCCGTCCGTGGAGGGCCGAGTACGTCGGGGGGCCCCCACGACGCGGAGGACTTCTATAATTAGATTTCCCGCCATCCCGAATGGCCCCTCGCGGACACCTAAGTGCTCACCACTTCGTGGAAACTCGAGACTTCGCGCGACCGCGTATTTTCGCGACCGGCTCGCGAGCGTGACCGGTCAGGAAAACACAATTCATTTTCTATTTTCTATTAAAGGCTGACTAGTCTTGAGACTTTCTTGGCTTCCCGAGTCGGAAATTCGATTCGATTTTTCGTCCCAATTTAAATGGTTCGAGGGTTTCCCTCTCGAAAAATCGATACAAATTCGAATTAATGGCAGCTGGGCGCGACCGTCGGAAAAATTTATTTCGGTGCGGGAAAAACAATCTATTTCTGTGGTAACGAAAGTAGTAACTCTATCGCGCGAATTCGTCGATTAGGCGCGATCCACAGGTCGGATGGCACTTTTGGCAATTGTTCTCACGCGAGGACCGAATGTCACAGGTTTCACGCTCGTCTATTTCGAACAGGTTGCGCTCGCGTCTATTTTTCGATTCATTGGCACGAACCCGACGGGCCGATGCGTATCCTCGCACTAGCGCGTCGACAGGTAGCTCGCGGATGACGAGAGGGCGGGTAGGGAGGAGGGAGGAGGAAGATTCGAAAACGCGCGAAGACGATTAAATCGAGCCCGCAATCTATAAACCAGCCATTTCGTTGCTTGCCAACGGGACATATCGCCGTAATTATAGACGCCCGATTAAGCTTGGTCCTCGGCCAGTTTGGAGATTCATTGAAAACTCGTGGAAAATCATTCAGCCGTTCTGCCACGTGCATACTTTCTCACTCTGAATCTTCATCGATATTATAGATTAAATTAAATTTACTCAAATTGAAAATTCACCCCATTGATCGAACTATGCATTAATTATTTTTTATATTTATCATTCAACTTGTTATTCATTTATTTTAATAAAATTTCTAACGAAGTACTTTGAAATCGGATCGAAATAAAAATTTGTAGATCACAATTGAAATATCAGGGATGAGAATGTCTCGAAATTCTCGGTAATCGGCGATCGACGTCGATCGCTCGAGTTGGATTATTTGGCACGCCAAGGCGGCTTGTTTTCATAGTTGGCGAGTCGAGCGTGAGTCGACGCGATGCACATCGCGAATAAGAGCCGAGCTCCCGCTGACGTTTCGCGCTTAGGCGCACTTCCTGTCACGCTGCATCCTCGACATGCCGATATCGATCGGTTGCGAAATCGAGAGTCCGTTACTGCCAACTGCCAAATCGACGTGGGTCATTCGTTTTCCGAATCGAACCTCGTCGTCAATTTGTCAATTACAAATTAACACCGCGAGAAAACATCCGTCCGATTTTTCATTGATTCCATACAGAAAAATTTTTGAAACAAAAATCCCCTTTGTCTTGTCAACAAATTATATTGCCGAAAAATCTCTTATTCGATTTTCGTAGGATTATTTTTAAACTATAAATAGCGTTCTCTCGTGAACTTTTCAGTAGAATTACAGCGTATTTTTTCTACTAAGAATAATAGAAGAGAATTCTTCGAGTACGCTGTTCTCATTTGACGGGCGAAACAACAAATCGGTTCTGAACGATAACTTGGCACGTCGAATTCGATTCGTCCCTGATACGCTCGCGATTACGCTCTCTAAACATAGAACGCGCGTGCCGTTTCGCCGAACGGCTCACCCCATCAGCCTTAATTGCCATCAAAGCGCACCTTTCCACCATCGCCGCGCGCGTTCTGTCGTCGGCGGACGACGAAAAATTGGCCCGTCAGTTCTGACTCACTCGCCGGAAATCCGTTCTGCGATTTATGCGCGTTATTCGAAAATATACTCTCGATAATAATTCCTCTTCTCTCGAATTTTCTTTTTAGTATTTCTAATAAGTATTGATTCCAACAAAATTATTTCAATTTTTCATTTTTCAGAAGTGTTGATTATAGTAATTAGTTTATTAGCTCAGTTCAGTAATTCAGAAGCTTGAGATTGTCACATTTTTTGTAATTTTTTTGTTTCTACTGGGAAAAAAATTTTTCTTTTCTTTTACAATTAAAACGGAAGGAGTGATTTTTCTCACCAAGTCAGTAGATCGTCGCGCGGAACCAGCCGATCAACCAGTACATATTTTTCACGCTGTTGTGAGTTCGACTTCCCGGACGAATCCAGATGATACGCTCGCGATTCGTATTTCCCACGCGGTGTATGCTTCATGCATCGAACGCACCCGAAGACTTTCAAAAGGATTGAGATAAAGTGGCCGACACGCCTGCCATTCTGTGCCTGGATTCCTCAATGGGCCACTAGAGAGAGCGGTCCCGGTGGAGAGTCTTGAATGGGGAAAATGCACGTGTACGCAGCCAGCCACCCGTTCGCTCGCCACCACCTTGTCCGATTCTACTATAATCTCGTATAAAATTCCCAATTCTTTATTATTTTTAACCATAGAATTTTTCGATTGAAATCAGTTATAAAAAGTTCCCTCAAAAATTGAGAATATCATCATAAATATGAGTTAAAACAACTATGATAGTTCAAGCAATTTCAGAATGAAGAAAAATCAATTTTTAAAGTAAATTATTTTATAATTATCAATCTTGAGAGGGAAAATTTTAGGAAAGTGATTTTTTTGAAAAGAGGTCACCTTGCGCGGGACGAAGGAGCAAGGCTGGCTGCGTTCCTCCCTCACCGGGCTCTCCCTTTATTTACCCCCCACGAGATCGTATGACGGCACACCGGTCCCGCTGGCTGAAACGCGCTAGCATGTGTCGCGTGCGTGTCGTGTGCATGCGGCATCGTACGGGGGAGATCGGACGGGTGGAAGGAGAGAGAGAGAGAGAGAGAGAGAGAGAGAGAGGTGAGACGCACGAAGCGACCGGAAGGAGGGCGCGTGTCGGTCGCGTGCCGTTCGTAACACGTTACTCGCCACTCTGGAATCTGTCGGGGTACCCTCCCTCGAACCTCCAGATATTTATTCAATCTATGATTTACTCAAAAATTCTCTAACTGATTTTCTAATTTTTTAATTATCAACTTGATAACTCTTTTTGTCATTTGATCGATTTGGCAAGTTGAAAATAAATCTTATTTCCTGAGACAGAAATTGTTTACTGTTAATGATTTTTCCTGATTCGATTTTCATTTAGAGAATGGGAGTTATCGATGATAGGTCAGTTTGGGGTAGCAACAGTCGTTTCGGAAGGACGAGAGGGCCACGACCCCGGATCTCTCTCCGTCTCGGTCACTTCCTCCAGCTCGGGGCCCCACCCGGTCCCTACAGCGTTTCGAGACCGTCTGCGCCCGCTGAGGGAGCGGCCCGTCCCTCTCGTCCTCTCGTCGAGGACAAAACCACCCGTTGACCATAGAAAACCTGGCTGCAGGAGGACCTCTCGGTACAAACCGCGCACTTTTTTTTCGCGCATCCGCTACCGCCGTCTGATTAATCCGCAGTGGTTGCTAATGGGACCAATCGTTCCATTAACTCGCCAAATTACCAGAATTTTTTCCTTTTCTGAATTAAATTATTGTGCAATTTTGATATCTTGGATCTTTAATATGTATATTGCGATACAATTTTACATTATAAAAAACACAGAAACTAATAACAAATTGATTTACTAATTACTAATATATTAATACTATTACTACAGCAGCGTTTACATGTTTCTTAACAAATTAGAAAAGAAGAAGAAAAATCACAAGACGTAGAATTCTAATGAGAACTGAAGTTGTACGATTTCCTAGAGCCACAATGGCCCTCGAAAAAACCTCCCGGACATCCCCAGGAGACGGGATTCGAAATTCCGCGCGACCGTTAGCCGACCTAGCCCAAGAAAACTGGTCCCCGCCCCGAGACGTCTATGCTCTATGATGCAAGCGCGCGAAGAAAGAAACGCCGAGGGGGGAAAAAAAACTTCAACTTTTGTCTTCGTCTATCGCGAGCGAGATCGCGCGTGCGAGTGTAGAATTTCGTTATAAAATTTTGTGAATGAGGCAACCGGTGACTCGCGTTTTTGAGAAGGAAGCGAGTGGAGCGACAGAGAGAAAGAGAGAGAAGGCAAACTCGGCATGGAGTTTTTACGAAAGCGCACAGGATGCGGGTTGCTAGGGAGAGAGAGAGGAGGGGGGCAAATATCGCGACCTCTACCGAAATCCTCCCCCTGCATTTTTTCTCTCCCTCGACTATTTATTTCTATCCTTCGGCTGCACCGCGAGTCCCGAGAAACAAGAACTTCGCCAGCTGATCGACTCCCTTCTCTCTCTTATTCGCTCTATCCCTCTCTTTCTCTCTTTCTCATTGAGATTTCGCGAAATTCGATGCGCACGTGCTCTCTCCCCCGCACCTCGTTCGCCAGGCCGGCTTTGTCGAATCCGCGCGCCTGCTTGCCACCTGCGAAGCCAACTCGTTTCGCCCATTATGCGCTCAGAAACGCTCCGTAATTAATCGCTATGCGTGTATTCACGTACAGGGTGTACGAGAATGGAAAAGAACGGAAATGATTTTCTCTCTCTTATAATTTTATTATATATCCGTCACCCGTAGAGACCGAGATCATTCAGGGACACCCAGTACAGCAGTTCTGAATTTCACCACCGGCTCGCCGAATTCGCGATCTTCGACCCCACAAAAGGGACCGGAGAGAAAAAATTTTCGTATCAAAACAAATCATACGAATTTCCTGACTTTTATGAAATTTTTTTACTTAGGTTTAATGACTTTCCTCTGGAACTTTTTTTTTCGCTCCCGGAGGAACGAGAGGGACAAGTGTGCGGAGGGCTAACGAGACGAAAGGGGGAGAGAAACGGGCGGCTGTTTGCTGTCTCCGGAAGGAAACTGTCTCTCTCTCCCTCTCTCTCTCTCTCTCCCCCCTTTCATCCTCTCCAAGATATTCCCTTTAAACACGAGCCACGATGATGATGTCCTCCTTTCCCTTGTATATAAACTCCATACGGACGTCAGACTCATCCGCCGGCTCGGAACCAAATTAAGGCTCTGCCTCGCTCCTCGTTTTCGTCCGTCACCAATGCACCACCCTTTTTCAACAGCCGACGTTACCAGAAACAACAGAATCCCGATTTTTTTTATCCACCACGCTCCATTTACAGAGTATCCGAAAAAATACACGAGAGAATTAATGGATCCACCGTTGGAGCTAATGTTTATTACAAAGCTCTGCGAGAATTCTTTTTTATAAAAATGTTGCTCTTCTGGGTATGTTAGACGGGAAAGAATTAAACTCGAGAACAATTCATGAAAAATAATTCAGACAGATGTTCGAGTCATTTGTTTCGGCATTTTTTATTGAAGCTCTTAGTGCAAACTCATAAATTCTGGCGAATAAAATTCGGGAAAAACGATTCGAGAGAATCGATAAATTCTTTCTTTTCAGAATTTACTACGAGCAAAAATACAAAAATTCATGAATCTCAAAAAAA
Organism: Goniozus legneri; assembly: GCA_003055095.1. Lineage (NCBI taxonomy): Eukaryota > Metazoa > Arthropoda > Insecta > Hymenoptera > Bethylidae > Goniozus > Goniozus legneri. The sequence goes on from NCVS01000226.1 coordinate 284,303, forward strand.
ATCTGTTTAGAACGAAGTCCGAGTATTTCCACTCAAACTTCGGACGGACATTTTGGCTCGATGTCATTGCACCCTGGAGTTCCGCTCGTACGGATGAAATTCAGTTCTGGTGCACACGCAGACGGCTGAAAATTCGCGACTGGCTCGCGTCCAAAGATCCACGGACAGTTTACCTCGTCGATCTCTCGTACGAGAGACTCGCCCGTACTTCGCGGTTTTTACACTCAAAAGAGGAACGAGATCTCGCCGTCTGGAAGCACTAAGTTGCTCTCGGCTAGCGGTTTTTCCACGCCACTTTACGATCCTAGCGCGAAATTCGCGAGGCTATTTCTGCTCGGCGTGTAAAGAAAACACACAGACGCTTCGTTTTGGAAATTGGAGAAATTTTGGAAATCTGTCGTAATTGGTTGATAGCGGGGTGATGAGATGAAGTTAGTTATGTGATAAATAATTTTTTCGTCATTATTATTGTATTTATTGTTATATTAATCTTAAAAACATTCACGACTGTCCTAGAACTTCATTGTAAAAAAAAGTTGAATTATTTGATAAATTATAGCATGTGTTCTGAAAATACGTTTGATTCAAAATTCAGAAAATTCTCTCGAATCAATCAGAACCCCCAAGCGAGAAAATCTCGAGATCTCGATCGGACGTACAGACGTCGATTTCGATTTCCTTCCTGAAAAGAGGAGGCGTGAAAAACCCTCGGTTTGGCTTCCCAAAAATCTTGACGGAAAATAAAAATCTCCTCCCTATCAGGGGGGCCGGGCCTCGCAAAGTATCCGGAAACGCCCCGCTCTTGTAAATAATAGCGAGATTCTCCCGCAGGGATGGGAGAACCACTGGCTTATTTTATTTTCGTGTAAAAATTTATAAAGCGAGAATCGACGGCTTGTATATTCACGAGGAGGGGCTATCGCGAGCATAGCAGAACTCACGAGCGCTATTTAAAAGGCCCAGATGAGGGAGAGGAGAGAAGGTGGCAGCGAGAGCTTCGTCGACTCACTCGGCATGGGGTTTCGCCGTCGTCGCGCGCTATTTTCGGGCCGGTGGCTCGTTGCAGCTGTCGCGCACCGCTCCGGGTAAACCACCTCTCCTCTATTCCACGGTCATACCCCGCGACGTCTCACGAATTCCGACGCGTCTCGCGATTAAACCGGCCGAAAATTGTACTGACATTGAATCCGTTTCTATTCTCTTTTTAGAATTCAAGTTTGAGCTCGCTCCACTTGTATACATATACACTGGGAAAAAATTGGAGGACGGCTCATGAAAAAAAATGTTTAAATTATTCAATTTTTACGATAAAAGCTCAACAAAAAAAATTGATTTTTTGAGTAAGCTGGGTATCATTACTTTTGTTCTGCTTCGACTTCTCGGCTCGATACCCCTCGTTCGGGGCCCCTGGCACGGAGGGATCCACAGATTTTCCGGAAACTTCATTCCGGCCCGAAACTTCGCCCACGAAGTCACAGAACACCGCCGGAAGCATCGGCTTCTATTTTCGGAGCGACGAGATATCACGCGCGAGCGTGGAAATCGAAGCGTGACGGCGCTTTCCGCGAAAATCGGGCTGCCTCGTCGAGCCTCGCGGGAGGGCCGGCTCACGTGCTCGATTATTTTCCACGTTTCGCTGGCGTGATTTTCGCGAGTCTGGAGAGCCTCCAACCTCGCCGAAAATACGAGGTGCGTTTACCCGAAGCTCTCTCTCTCTCTCTTACTCTCTCTCTCTCGCGCGCGCGCGTGCCGGGCTCACGGGCACCTGTGGAATGTGGGCGGTAGCCAGCGTTTCCGATTATCCGTTACCGACTGTATTTATGGCGACTTCGATTGTCGTTCTTCATCCTCTCCCCACAACACTGTACACGGAGAGAAATTCCCTCTGAAGATTGCAACGCTAAACACTGTAATCACATCATTTTGACATAAATCAGTGTATGACAATTTCAAAGTCAAACTTTTCCCCAAAAGGAGGTGGTATCGGTTTCAGCAAACCTCGCGTGGGAGTTATCTCCACGTCAAAAAAGAAACCAAAACGATGCGTGAAACGGGATTGCGTCAGGCGAGTTTTCTCGGTATTATTTCGGGCGCGTGAGTCGATATAACGACGGATATCGCGTCGGCGCTGGGAAACACCTGTTCGCGAAAAACAGACACGGCCGTGAAAGCTGGTGGCGAATTTCGCAAACTCTAGTTGGCGAAAATTAATTGGAACCAAGCTGGAAAATATAATAGGTAAGCTTGAGAGAATAATTAGTTTTTCTATTTTAAGAAATTCAGTTTTCCGTGTGAAAAATGATTGTTACTAAAGCTACTATAGACTTCAGAAAAAATTTGAGTAAATTTTTTAAAAGTAGGATCCCAACTTACTATTGTATATTTCTCATGGAAATAATTGGATATATATTCTATCTGAGAATACACTCCACTGAGAAAACATGACACCCCTAATCAAACCCTATTCCTTACCTTGGAGAATAAAATAGGGCCTAAGTTACGCCTACGGTGAATTTCCACTAGGGAAGCTTGTGGGGTGATTATTTTTGGAAAGCTTACTTGCGAAAGAGAAAGAGAGAGAGAGAGTGAGAGTGAAGAAGAAAGAGAGAGAGAGAGTGAGAGTGAAGAAGAAAGAGAGAGATAGAGCGGACGGAGAAAAATAAATGTTTATTTGGCTTCTCGACTGTTAATTATATGAAATGAATACTTTTTACAATTTAGGTAAAAAGGAAGAGAAAGAAAAAAAAATAGAGAAAGGGAGTGAGAGAGAGAGAGAGAGAGAGTGAAAATGAGAAAATCTTGACGGTAGGCGTACGCGAAAACGCCATGGAGCGTCGCGGTGCCGGTTTCGGATCGCGCGCTAACGCAGAGACGAAGCAGGTTGGTGCGCTGGGTGGTTCTCTCTCGATCTGGCGCACGGCCAGCCAGCCGCCGAATTTAGCATCGCGACGCTGACTAACCCGCGTGGCATTCATTCAATCGCCTACCAAAAACCCCGTCGAGGCTGCTTCACGTACACGCCGGAAAAATCCTCCTCTCTTGCCCTACCCTCCCCTCCCATCCCCTCGCTCTCCTGTATTTTTGGACTTTCGCTCGGCTCACTCGAAATACGCTCGCGATATAAATCGATAAAAAAAAAAGAGAATCGTGCTTTATCGCCGCGAGCGTAAAACTCGACTATAACGTTCGAGATCGTAAATACGTTCCTACCGAGGGATAAATCATTTTTCTTCCTGCCGGTCTACGTACGCTGCCAGACCGATTTCTTTTTTCTGTTGGTGAGAGCAAGTGGCGAGAAAAAATTTGCGCTCCGTGTGAATCACGTGTGCGCTCGCGAGAGCAGCCACGGGATTCCTCTTCCTGTCGGGTTCCTCGGGGCGGGAAAGGGTTCACCCGGCTGGGCTAATGAGTGCCCAGCACGTGCCGACAAGTTCTGCCAGTCACGACGCGTCAAGATTTTCTTTCGAAAGTTTGAGAAATTCTACATTCGTTACACAATGGATAATGTAATTTGATTTATACAGTAAACAATAATCGATATAAATTATTCAAAGCTATGAACTGGATTCAATTATGTTAATTAACTACAAATATAGTTGAAGAATGGAACAATATTACCAAAATCTAAGGAACCCGCCACTTTTGAAATTTCTTTAGAGGGTTAATTGTTATAAAATGTCATGTGGAAAATGTGAAATATTTATTAACCACCGAATATTAGATAATTATCGTAACGACTTTGCATTCTGACTCAATTGGCTGAAAATATACATATTTTTCAACTTCTTTCTATTTTATTCTCGAAACAGCAGCAACAAGTCAACAGTGGTCGAGCGATGTTTTTCCAAGCAACGTCGGTTAGGGTGAAAGGATGGGCCGAATCTGCGTGGGGTTGATCTCGCGTTACTGGGGCCGACGCGTGCATCGGGTGCAAACACACACACGCAGATAATCTCAGAAGAGAGCACGTGGGCGTGAGCGCAGCCGCGCGAGGAGAGGAGCGCGTGCAGCGCGCGAGCGGCAGCTGAAGAAGAAGACGAAGAAGAGGAAGAAGAACGAGCAGAGTGAACGAGAGGGGAGAGAGAGAGACGGAGGGGAGGGGGCGGGGGGCAGGGGGGGAGAAGCACGAGGGAGGCTGACCGGGTTCCTATATGTAGCCCCGAATCTCGCACGGAGCAACTATTGCGCCCGAAACTTACGAACCGAACGCAACCCCTCGAGTTCGAACGAGAACACCCGATCGTCCTGGATTACGAGTGTGAAAATGTTTTTTATTTGACCTGTGAGATAATTGTCTTGTGATCTCGTGAAATTTCCTGGCATGAGTTTTTCGTGAAGTCCGAAAGATAAGAAGACAGAAAATGCCCCGTGCCTTCCTGATCACTCATCGCCGTTACAACGGCGCGGAGGCAGAATTCGGATCCGGCAGAGGTGAGCCTCTTCGGAGAATTTTCGTACTGGTTGCGCAATTTTCCGATAACACGGCGTGTTTACAAATCGCGCTTGTGTACGTTCATTTATCACCGGGTGATTGATGCCATGCAATTTCGTGTCGTCGGGATAAACGGCCGTGTAACGGTCAGTCCGGCGAACGAATTTATTATTCGCGAACGAGCTCGTCAATCAAATGCTTCGGAAACAGAGGAGTTTGCACGGAGATCCAGAGAGGAGAGAAACAAAAGATATGATAATAGTAGTAATTAGAAATTCGATTTTAGAAATTTTCGAAAATTTCTTCGAGTCACGAGGGGATGGTGGAGCTCTATTTCCGTTTCGGTCATAAAATTCTTCTCCGGTGGTGTCGAACGGATGTCGCTATTCTCGCAACCCGCTCCGTTCTCGATTTTTTTGCCTCGAGGAAGTAGAAAAAATTTTATTAATAGACGAACCGACTCGGCAACAGGTGATATCGAAAGAATAACAACGCGCGCGTCTTTGAACGGGTAAATTTAGAAAATCGTAAAACGCGAGAGGGGATATCTCTTTGTGCGATTCGGTAAAAGGAAATCGCGATACTCTCGTTTTCGTGTATAACGCGGGCACTTGAAAATATCAATCGGAATTTTCTTTGCGTTTGTCGGATTTGGCAGGGGGCCAGGCCTTCGGAGCCTCGATTTGGCATAGAACGGTTTATCGTTCGACTGTATGGGTGCGCGTGCCGATTCTTTCTCGCGTTATTCTTATGGTACTTCGAAACTTAACGATTCTCGCTGCAGTATTTCAAGTAGAGTAATATCGATCTTGCAATGTCCGCTTTGAAAAACTATGAATTTCTAAGAAGAAAAAGAACCGATAAATTAGAAACAACGATTCAATTTTAATCTTACACTGAAATTGTAATCATAATTTCCACACAGAATAGAAGACTACATATAGATTAAAATTTTATTACTAAATTCTTAGTATCTAATCCAATAAATTCTCTCTAGGATACAGCCCGGAGAGGGGAGTACAAATCGCTGACTACAGCGGAAGTCATCCAACGTCGGATGGCGCGAGCGAATGCGGCAGCGAGACTTCGTCGGAGTGCCCCGAAGAGCTGTACAACCTGACGAAGCTAGCCGAGGTGAGCCTGGCGGCGGCGGCCGGGACCCTCATTCATCCCGGTGGAGTACTTTATCAGCGTCCGCTCTCACCCAGATGCGTTCAGCTTCCGGACAAGTGTCCTCGCGTACCTTCGAGAACGAAAGTCATAACCAGCGGACATCATCAGGCTCATAATTTCGCGGAGAGCGAGAGCTTGGCGAACAGAACGAGGTACTTCCTCGAGAGGATCGAGTCGGAGCGCGAAGTGGCGAAGAACCCCGCCGAGAGGGATCTTCTCGAGATCAACTTGTCGCCGCACTATCATCGCCATCTCCCGCATCACCAGCCAGACGAATCTCGTCTTAGATTGACACCTGTACCACCTTTCGAAAATGCCAGGTAATTTTTTCGCGTACTTAAAATTTTGAAGTTAACGAAAATGAAAATTTGTTCGAGCAACAAACAAACAACAAATTTTCATTCTCAGTATAGAATCTGCAATGTAAATTATTGGTCAAACAATTAATCGATAATGTATAACGAATTTTAGGGTTGATTCACCAGCACCGATCTCCACAGTCAGCCACTCGAAGAGGACCAGCACGAGTTCGACGGAGGCGTCGAAATTGGAAGACAACGAGGATCACGAGTGCCCCGATTGCGGGAAAAAGTACTCGACGTCGTCGAACCTCGCCAGGCATCGGCAGACGCATCGATCGCTAGGCGACAAGAAGGCCAGGAGGTGTCCCCACTGCGATAAGGTGTACGTCAGCATGCCGGCGTTCAGCATGCACGTGAGGACTCACAATCAGGGCTGTAAGTGCCACTACTGCGGCAAGTGCTTCTCCAGGCCTTGGCTACTTCAAGGACATATACGAACTCATACCGGTTAGTATTCATAAGTACACATAAGAAAAATTAAAAATTGAAAAAAGTATTTGATTTATTCTGTTTATTTTTTATTAATTTATCAGACAATTTAATGTAAAATTTGGAATGTCCAGTAATATCTATTTTATCGATATTGTATATCACAATATGCAAATTAACGAAGGAACGATTAGAAAAGAATATTATGTAACAAATTTTCGATAATTTCTCAATCAAAAACTAAATTCATTACTTTTGCTTCACCGCAGGTGAAAAGCCGTTCAAGTGTACGATTTGCAACAAAGCGTTCGCGGACAAGTCGAATCTGCGCGCCCACATCCAGACGCACTCGAACACAAAGCCTCACGTATGCGGCCGCTGTGGGAAGGCGTTCGCGCTGAAATCGTACCTCTACAAGCACGAGGAGTCCTCCTGCATGAGGGCGCATCATCGATCGCTGGCGGACAAGAGCGACGAGTCGAAGACCTCGACGAAGCCTCTCCTGCCTTCGAGAAGTCAGACTGCGAACACCTATGAACCAGCCAATGCAATTCCGGTTCCAGTAACGGTGACCGCGTCGCCCACCAGCGTGATCGTGCCCAGACTGGGACCAGCCAGGGACCAAAAATCGGCCTTCTCGGCTATCATACGTCACACGAGGACCAGTGACGTCATGGACGACGAAAATGAACCAAAACGAGTTCGCAGGGAGAGCTCGCCGAGCGAGGAAGACGAACGAGCCAAACCGAATGGGATTGTCGAGGCTGTTAAGGATCGAGATGTCCTGTCTAGGATCGCCATCAGGGCTTCTGTAATTTCGCCCAATCCGGAGCGTCTGAACAGACTGACGAGCGATAGGAGGAATTACGATCTTCAAGAAACCAGGACGAGCTTCACAGCGAGTTCCGGCTTGAACTTGGCTATGGCGAATTAGTTTGGAATGATTATTTTTGTAGAACATTGTCGAAGAAACGAGATCGATAATTATTGATTTTGACTGTCGTGTCATGTGATGAGTATTATTCCAGAATATTTTTACCTAATTAGGGACCACACGTAGTAGGTAATCACAGTTACGATTTAATGTGCAGTTTTGAAATTTTTTCGAATTTACTCTCGGAATATCCCGGATAATAGAATCGAGACAACGAATAGTAGATAATAATAATTAATACGAAAAGATGAAGCTCTTACAGGCAGCTACTACTAGGAATACTGCGTTACTCATTTTTTCTACAATTTTTTGCGTATAAATGAACCTCCCCTCTCCAAGTAGAGTTTTGATTGTAATTTTTTTAAGATGACCTATCGGGTTGTGACCCTTGTGAATGAATGTGCCATATTTTATCCATTTTCGCGTTGAATTTAACGAAAATATTTTGAATGGAAATTTAGTCGAGTACAACCGGTTGCGGATGTACAGGCTCCTCGCTTCTCGACGAGATTATAATTTAACGAACTCGTTTATCGACCGCCGGTAACGAACTGAGTGAAACTAGTCTCACCCGTTTCTCCAATACCGAAAGCAGCTTTTTGTTTTATCCTGTTTCAAAAATTGTTTAGTCGTAATTTATTATGAATTTTTTTTTTTTGTAGTAGTAATTTTTATAAAAAAATTTGACAAAGAGTTGCCCAAAATTCGGAAATGTGGAAGCGGCTATGATAACGACAAATAATTTAATGAATTTCGATGAACGTTATTGATAATGAATAAATGCAAATAGAAATTCTCACGCGTTGACGGTAACGCGCGAGCGAAGACGCGTATCCTAGTCATTGTTCGATCGAGGCCGAAATAATCGGCGGTGTTGATATAAATAAGTTGTAAATAGCATTCCCAATTATTAGAGATTAACAGTAGAACGATAGGATTTATTTAGATACGATTTTCTCGTCCATTGTATATATAAATATCGATCATAATTAATTTGTATACCAGAATGCCTGTATTTTACCCACTTTTTTCTACGAATTGTGAATATCTTATACCCAAGAAAGAATACAAAATTCGTACTGAAACTGAGCAAACGCATTCGTTAATTTCCTCATTCTTATCCTCATAATAGAACATCCGATGCGCGAAATGCGCAAGATGACTAATGCATCTCGATTTTTCACTCTCCGCGTGATAAGATTCGAAATTGCACTGAAATACATCGGTAATTAATTCCCACGTCAAATTGAGCGAGAATAGTAGGTTAAGCTTATCCGAGCAACGTCAAAGTGTGCCAGTTCGAGTCAATCGGTTTGATTATTGCATATCGATTCGTTATCGCGGTGATGGACCGTTCCGATCGATCGCCGCTTCGTTTCGGCCAGAACAACGCGCGCCTGTGCTTATGAATCGGACTTTGCGAAATTAGGCCAGCCCAACACGAATGATGTTCCAAAAAGATCGAGGAATCTCGCTTTCGTACTTGAGACAATAGAGAATATATTATCGTGAAAATTAAACCTTTTTCGTAGTTTTTCAAATTTATTTTCAAATTTTCAATTCGAAGATGTATATCGCAAAAAGGTTACGATACGAACTTAAAAATTTACAATTTAAGAAACACGCTTTTGAAACTAAAGTTGCATCCTCATAAGCGTTCACCCCAGAAAATTTAAATGGCGATAATCGCGCGATTACGGTCGACCGGAAAGAAGAGGAATGTTTTATAAGAGTTGCGTCAGCGAATAACGAATCTCGACGATTTACCGAAATACATTCGCACGAGCACGTACATCCTGGTAACAAGATCTGAGGAGATCGCTAGACGCGTACCGATAACGAAACGCGATCATCCGACGCACTCTCGTCGTTCTCGGAAAGTCTCCTCGTATCTCGCACTCGTCGACGACCGGCCGCCCCCTCCAGACCTTCCCACCTTGACGAGAGTCGCGAGCGGCGCCCGCGGGACCTTTTTTTCCGCGGAGTGAGGTCAGCGGGGACGGAGCGGCTCCGGAGAAGTGAAGAGGTGAAGCTCGCGAGGCCTCGACGCTAGTCGAACGAGAATCCTCCTCGTCGATCCAGTCGCAGGGTGGATCTCCCGGAGTCATGAAGTCGATCGTCTTCGCCATCCTCCTGGCGCTCGCCCAGGCCAAGTTTTACTACGTGAGTTTTACGCGTGTTTTTCTCTCCGCTTATATCGATTCTCACATTTTTCCAGAATGAAAAATTTTGAGTTTTTTTTTTAAACGAGCTTTTAGCAACGCAGTTTTTCCTGGTGGGAGAGTATCGGGACGATCGAGTTACGGCTCGTAATGAAAAATTTGACGCCGCTCGCACCGAACGTAAACGCGGTTCATTAAAATTGAAGGAATTGTATTTTAGAAGTCGCTATCCATGTTGCGGGTCGCGCGTTTCGAATTGGGTCGACGACTTCGCGAAATTTATCAAATTTTTTCACTTTCTCGAGATAATGGGATTTGAAATTACAGGAGGGCAAGTCGGGTGAATGTTCGTCGAATAGATTTGGAGGTCAGAGTTCGAGAGATAAAGTCGCGAGTTGCTCGTCCCAATTTCTATTACTAATGTTTGTCTATTTTTGATGAGTACAAATTTTTTCGCTCGTTTTTTCGCAGGAGAAGACGCGATTTGATCGTTCGGTTGACAATGAATACGGAAAAAACGATTCGCCGCAAAATTCTAATCAGAAAATTTGGACTTATATCGATACTCAGACGGTAAAATTTAAATTTTTTAAATTTATCGATTTTCATGATTTTTACTAATTGAATTTTTTTGTAGAATTATATAGCGTATAAAGATAAAAATGAAAATATATGTTTCTTGGAAAGAATTGAGAGATACGATCCTACGGGAGATATATTGCAGAATATTTTACGCCGATCGCAACCGAAAGTCCTTTATGCTGGAACTGATGACATATCAAAATTAGAGGTAATAATTAATATCCATTTTCACTATATACTCTTAATTGCTTTTTTATTTCATTTCATTGTTCACTAATTTCATTAAAAACCAAATTCGTTTTCCGCTTCAAAGGCATGGAAATTAGCAGGTCGTCGAATTACAAATTTTTGTCACGGGAGACAATTTTTCTTGCTTCATGAAACGAAACCAAATTATAATGGAATTTTACAACCGTTTGCGAATGAACTTAACGAGAATATCGGCGTACCCAAGAAAATTGATGTCGTTTCTACTCCTCTTCTGAAACTTACGAACAGAAACGACCCGACAGAAGAGGAAGAGAAATTTAACGAAATAATCCCTCAGAATCGTGCAAAACGTCAAGTTCAACCTTTTCACGGACGATTCCGAGGACAAACTCAATCTCAGTATTTAAATGTTGGAGGCGAGGATCAGAAAGAAGGCAAAGCCGAAGCTGAAGCGACTCATCAGTCGTCTCGTGCTGTAGTCAGTAAGTATAAATTTTGTATTGAATAATTGAAATGTAATTAAGTGAACTAATTTATTCTAAAATTCTTAAGGTGGAAGTCGTGGAATGGGCCAAGCGCAAAGCATGTCCTCCGGAGGGAGCGGATGCGAAGATTGCCCTGGCTACGGAGGACAAATTTCAGGTCCGACGATAGAGCGATATGCAATAGCGTCAGGTTATCCTGGAAATTACTATCAACCTGGCGGTATTCCTCAGGCTGTCGAAAGGAAACAGGATTACAGATTTTATCCAAAGGAAATTTTTCTAGGTCCTGGTACCTTGATTGCACCAGGAGGACCGGGAACAGGTACTCAAATATATCCCGGCGTAGGAGGGGGTGGACAGTATCCAGGACAGCCTGGGATTTATCCTGGTACGACTAATCCTGGAGTAACACCAGGAGGTGTCTACCCTGGCGGTGTTGCGCCTGGAATGGGAGGAACCGCTCCGGGAACTCAGGGAGGAGGAGTAACGTATCCTGGCGGGGTTGGCCCTGGTGGAGGTGTGACTTATCCTGGAGGTTCACGACCTGGGACTGGTGGTGTTGGGTCTTATCCTGGAATTGCGCCTGGCGGAGGCGGTATACAGTACCCTGGAGTTGTAAGTCCCGGCGGCGGTGTACAATATCCAGGTGTTGTAGGTCCGAGTGAAGGAGGAACCACATATCCGGGTGGAGTTAGCCCTGGTGGTAGTGGTGTAGCTCAACCTGGAGCAGGAGTTCCTGGAGTTGGTGGAAGCGGCGTCCAATATCCCGGTGGAGTTCCCCCTGGAACTGGGGGAACTCCTGGAGTCGGCGGTGTCCAATACCCAGGTGGAGTGGTTCCTGGTGCAGGAGGAGTTCCAGGAGGAGGAGTTGGTGGAGGTGGCGTCCAATATCCCAGTGGAGTACAACCTGGAGTAGGCGGTCCTGGAACTGGAGTAGGTGGTGTTCAATATCCCGGCGGAGTTGGTCCTGGAACAGGAGGAGGTGGCGTGCAATATCCCGGTGGAGTTGTTCCTGGAACTGGTGTCCAATACCCTGGCGGTGTTGTCCCTGGAACTGGAGGAGGGAGTGTGCAGTACCCCGGTGGAGTCGTTCCTGGAACTGGTGTCCAATACCCCGGCGGAGTTGTCCCGGGAACTGGAGGAACTCCTGGAGTTGGTGGCGGGGGTGTACAATATCCTGGCGGCGTTGTTCCCCGACCAGGGGGAGCCCCTGGAGTTGGAGGAGGCGCTGTCCAATATCCCGGTGGGACTGTGCCTGGAACTGGTATCCAATATCCCGGCGGTGTTGTTCCTGGGACTGGTGGAGTTCCAGGAACTGGTGGAGCCGGTGTACAGTATCCTAGCGGAGTCGCTCCGGGAACTGGAGGTGGAGTAACTTACCCTGGAGGAACTGGTGGAGGTGGTGTACAGTATCCTGGCGGAGTCGCCCCGGGTACAGGAGGTGGAACAACTTATCCTGGAGGAGCAGTTCCTGGAGGAGGTACATGTACTATACGCTTAAATAAATTATTTCCCAGAATAAAAATTGCTTATTCTGAATTTTTATTATCCTGAGTAGTCCCAGGTGGAACTGCCACTTATCCCGGAGGAGTAGTACCCGGCACCGGCGTACAACCACAACCCGGTGGAACAGCTCCAGGAATAATCCCTGGCTACCCAGGTGTTTATCCAGGAGGTATCGTACCAGGTACTGTCGGTGGAGTTGGTGGACAGTATCCAGGTGGTGTTGTAACGGGAAGTGTTACCGCTCAAGGACAAGTAAATCTTCCAGGTGGTGTGATACCTGGACCAGGCATGAGTGGTAGTGGTGGTGTGGTTTACCCCGGTGTGGTGGGTGGTGGTGGCGGTGTTCAGCCTGGAAATGTACCTGGATATCCAGGTGGAACTGTACCAGGTGCTGGAACATATCCTGGAGGCGGTACTGCTCCTGGTACTGGAACTTATCCTGGCGGAATAGTGCCAGGTACTGGAACGTATCCTGGCGGAACCGCACCAGGTGCAGGAACATACCCTGGCGGAGCTGTACCAGGCACTTATCCTGGCGGTGGCGCAACTTATCCTGGTCAATACCCTAGTCAAGTAGGAACCCCAGGAACTGGCGGTACAGGCGTCGGCTTTCCTGGAGGACAGTATCCACCCAGTGAACCAGCACCTTACGCGATTCCCGAACCAGGATCGCACGATGACGACGCAGATTCTCAAGCCTCCAGCTCTGTAAAACAAGGCGAAAATGGCACAGAAGCGAGTGCACAAGCTGAAGGAAAATTCGGTCGAGGTACAGCTCAATCTCAGGTATCCGGTGTGTACACTGGATCGGGATCATTTTCGGCTCAAGCGGGATCCAGCGACGACGTGAAGAGCGCTCAGACTCAAGTCAGCGGAGGTAAAGAAGGTGCAACCAGCAACGCTCAAGGTCGAGGAGGTCACGGTAAGAGTCAAGTCGAGGTGTCTTTGAATTCCGATACCGGTGCCACCTCTACGAGCGCTCAGAGCAGCGGATGGAAGCACGGAACCAACTCGCAAGTTCAAGCAAGCGCAAAAGGAGGCATGGCGGATGCTCAGGCTAACGGAGAAGGCAACACGTCCAGCCAGGCTCAAATAGGCTTCCAGCCTTATCAACAAGAGAACGGAAGACCGGACAAAGCTTCGAGTCCCTTCCACGGAGGAGGGACCGCATCGGCTCAAAGTGGAACTCATCGAGGTCAATCGCAATCTCAACTTCAAGGCTCCTTCCAATACGGAATTACCTACACCGGAGCAGCTCAGGCTGGTTCGGGCTCTGGAGCTGCTGCTTCTAGGAAGCCCTTTAATTTCAGCAACACAGACTCCGAGATTTTTAAAACCTTCAAACCTTATGAACCGCCTGTTATATCAAAAGGCGATGATACTGGCGCAAACACCGAATCGTACCCGGACCAAGACCAGGGTCTCGAAGTAAATTCTAATTCGAGGAAAGCTGTTGGTGTAAATTCGAAGAGAAATAGAGACACCAGTCATAGAAGAGAACAAACAACGATAAAGACAGAAGTAGACGACACTTTGTACGATGGTGGCAATAACGAAGAATACGATGAAGAGTACGACGACGAGTACGACAACCCTCCCACTTCGGAGTCCTCGTCTCATAAAAGTTCGCAAATCCGTCAAAGAGCCAACGAGCAAAGTAGGAGCCAATTGGGACAACTTCAACAGATCAAAGTGGTGACAGAGAAGCACCATGACGTTCGAGTTCTCCAGAGGTCGAATTTAGAAGAGGACGATATTTTGGAACCAGGCACTGTTCTACCAGGCTACACGATACCGCCCGGTTTCCGGGGTCGGGTTACTTCCATCTCCGGCCGAGACACCTTCGCTCATGGAGATGGCAAGTCCCAGTCGCAAACAGTGCATTTGACAAATTCCGATGTGATTCGCGATCACAAAACTTCGATTTCCGGAACGAAATCTCTTCAAACTAGCCACGAGCGTAATTTTGCTACCCATACGTACAATCATGGATATCAATTCACAGGCGGTGATAAGTCACAACCGCTAGCAGGATCTAAATCGTCTCATGTTGAGGCACAAAAACCCAATTATTATACGGTGACAAATAGCGTAGCTGGTAAGATCGACGATAATCGAAACAATCCAAAATACGAGCATCGATACTATACGAAATCATCAACGTGTGGATACTTTACATTCTCCTGTAACATCGTTTATGGCTCAAACGGAAGAACAAAAATTTGCAAACCCAAAGCCCCAACATACCCTGATGGCACTCCAATGAGATGTTGAATTTCGTACGCTTTAACTTAGTATTCATGTAAGATCGTTTAGCATAACTATTATTTTAATACCAGCCGTAGGTGAATTAATATCACGTTTTTCATATAAATTTGATATTCACATCACAAACCATGTATAATGTATTATCGGGATTTTTTAACATTGCTAAATATGACAATAAAATCATTTTTTAATACATATAAATAGTTTTATTAATTTCGAAAAACGAAATCTTTCCCTTGACTGTAATAACTTTATTGAGGTAATTATATATATTGACTGTACATTGGCGAATATTTGTTTCTGTATTACAACTCTTATATGTTTATCAGTGGAACACATTATGTACATAAATTCTATTGCTATATTACTACTTTTACAAGATTTATAGATAATTGCATAAAAATTCATTTTTTAACAAGTAAGAATATTTTTACTTGATAAATATATTCATTCATATTGCAAACGACTTCAATTGTTATATATCAGGTATCGAAGTTTTCATTTGTTCTTGAAGGGTTTTTAATCTTGTTCAAAATTCAAAATCACGAGAGGACATGGAAGAAAATCATTCACCATATATTAACTATTAAATATTTACAAAATTTACATACAATTATAAATTGAATGAATTAAAACTCATTCAGTGTATCATTACTAGAAATATATTATTGACAAGTCCTCTATTATAAAATAAAATAATAAAAAAAATAAAATTCTCTATATAATATCAAAAAAAAAAATAATATATAAAAAAAGAATATAGTTCCGAAAATGACTTTTGAGATTTTTCAATTTTAATTGTCGGCTCAAAAAGCTCGATAATCTCTTTCGGTAATTTATCCAAAAATAAGAATTTCAATAAATAACCAGTCATAATCAGTCAGTGATAATAAAATGCAGAGAAATGCGAATAAAAATATACTGCAGTTATTGTTGAAGGCAGTTAAATTGACTATAGGATTAGTATTGATTTGTACAGATTTACAAAATTATGATAAGAAGTTCAACATCTAACGATCAGAATGTTAAGAGAAAAAGATGTCGATAAACATTCTTCATTCTTGCCGTTTATTACCAGAAAATGGTAATGTGCTTTTACCAATGCAAATGTATACTAGGCTCGATTTGATTCGCTACCTGAAACAGCACAGAATCGTCATGTACAGTACACTAATCGTTTATTTGTTTTGTTATATGCTCGTGTCATTTTTTGTAGATGTATTTATGTACTGTTCTTGTGTCGTATAAGAATACCAAAATGTACCATCTGTTATTTCAGCATTCCCTTTATCTTTTGAATTTTCTTCTTTGTTATTTGCTTTTGCATTTATTTCGTTGCTGCAAATATTAAAAAAAATATTATAAAATTTAAAATTCTCTATCATTATTTTACGAAATCGAAAATAATTACTAATTACCTATTTCGTAAACGTTCCAATTCAACATTAGCAGATTCTAATTGTTCAAGAAGATCTTCATTGGATCGTTCCAGTCTTCTCACACTATCATTTACAATGTCTACTTCGTCTTGTGCTGCAGCTAATTCTTTCTTCAATTCTTCAACACGTGCTCTAACTCTTTTCACTTCCGTTTCGTATTGTTCGGATCGTCTAATGGCGTGACACAATTCGGTCGTTTTTTCACCTAACATTTTCTTCAGTTTCATTTGAGAATGTTTTAGTTCTGCTAATTCCTGTAATAATATTTAATATAAATTATGTTTTGCATAAATTTTAACGATATAAATTTATTAGATTTTATTCTAACTTTTGTGCAATCGGCTAACTCTTGCTGCAATTGTCTAGAATCAGGATCAGATATAGATATTGGACGATTACGCCGTGATTCTAATCGATTCTGTAATTCGTATAATTCGTTTCGTAACTTTTTATTTTCACGTTCTAATGAAATTTTTTCGGATTCCAATTGTTCTCGTAAATTCCATTCAGCTGCATTTTCCGCTTGTAATTTTTCCAACTGAAATAATGAATAATTATTAATAAATAGGACATTTGAAAATTTATCATTATTATACTTACTTCTGTTCTAAGTTCAGTTAAACGACGATCCATACTTTCTCTATTCGAAGCTTCATCCACTAAATCAGCTTGAGCTGCGGTAAGTTCAATTTTGAATCTCTCTCTTAATTCTTTCAATTCTTTCACAACATCAGCTTTACTAATTCGTAAATGTTCACACTGTTCGCGCAATTGTAAAACCTCTGCTTTTAATTTTTCTAATGTACGATGCAGTGAATTTTTCTCTCTAAAAAAATAATATTATTAAATTATCTTTTATTACAATAAAGTTAAAACATGTAATTAAATTCTTACTCTCTTTCTGCAGAGGTTGCCTTACAGGCTTCATCTAATGTTAACTGCAACATTTCAACTTTTTGTTTCAATTCTTCTTCTGTACTATCATCTATCGATGATTGGTGGTCATCGCTCTTATTATCCCCAATTTTAAATTCCGATACTAATCGTTCAACATCTCTATCTAAAATAGTTATAGAATTTTCTTTGTATAGTTCAACAGCATGTTTTGGTACAGCCCCTTGTAGTACATACTCCTCGATGTCTCTATCAGGTATTTCATGGTTTCCTGGTCCACCCTTAGGGCTATCGAGTGGATTTTTAAACATTAATGAATCTTTTTGAGAATTCCCTTTACCATTATTTTCAACACTATTATTAGATTCCAAAAACTCATCTAAACCCAATGTATTTCTCAACTGAAGATCTGATTCTAAAGCAGTAAAAATTTGTTGATCAAATTGTCCAGCATGTTTTAGTAATATCATGTGGATTTTATCCAACTCTTTTCTTAATTGTTCATTCTGATGTTCTAATACTTGATATTCGTGTTTAAAATTATTAACATCTTTTGTGGCAGTTTCTAACTTAGCACGCAATGCTTTTGCTTCTTCTCTAGCCATATTTCGTTCATTTCTAACTTTACTCCATTTCTCTCTCCAATTAGCTGTGCAATCGGACCACCAACGCATTGTTTTTTCCATTTGTGCAGCTCGAGCTCTTGCCTCTTCCAATTCTCTTTGGCGTAAAGCCTATCACAAAAAGTTTATAATACACGGTTATTTTATTAAATATTATTTAGTTGCAAATACTAACCTCTTTAGTGTCCCACTCACTATCATTATAACGCGAAGAACTTCCTCCAATTTCATGATCTCTCGTATATCTTCTAGAAGAAGTTCCACTAGCAGATGATTGTGCCATGATGGAAAATCTAACCTATGAATTTCTACTTCTATTGAGTAGTAACTTTAAAATATGAATGCTAACCAAGTTATATCACGTTATAGAGTGTAACTTGCAGAATAAAATAAAGCAACTAAAAATTAATATTTTTAAACTTAATTGAACATTTTAATATAGATATAAGCGCACTTAAATGAAGGTTAACTGCTTAAACTGACATATACGGTCGGCTAGTGCCGACACATTGATCCGCGGATGTCAAAACAAATTAGTCAGTGATTTACATATCATTTGTGTGAAAATTTTATTTAAAAAAATAGAGACTTAGTTACTTAATTTTAATTCTGCGATTGAATTTTTTTCTGATTACCAAACAAAAACATTAAAATTATCATGGAAACAGTATATATATATATATATATATTACTGTAGATAAACAACAAATGTAACATGGTATCAACAGTAAATAAATTTGCATACTCATCTACCGACCGTTGTCAATTGAGGAATTCATTTGCGAAATTATCGACCATTTATCTCATCGCGCAAGATTGTGACCACGTGATCTTTGCCAATCTCCTTTTCCCCCACCCTACCAAACTCACACGTGCACCAGAATTTCAATTCGCGGCAACTAAATTTCTTCATTTTAAATTACAAAGTACTAGACAGCAAGTGTTATTGAATTACCGTACCAAATCATTGCGTAAGTAAACACCACTTATACAGGAGATAACAGGCGTTTCTTAATAAAACTGATAATAAGAAATTTTAAGTGTTTGGAAAATGGCCTTTGCGATGGCACAGAACCGGCAATCGGAACTTTTTAAATTAAATAGTTTATTAATTTTCATATGTAAACTTTTTATCTCCTGGATAAATGCAATTACTTTAATTAGTTTGATGTGTTTTCATATTGCTAGAGATCGAATGATTTGTTTTGCTACTGAAAATCTCAAAGAGTGGGGAAATCGCAAGACCCCCTACCGGTACTTATCATATCTATGTATACATATTCGTGAATTTTTTTTCAAGTTCATGATATTTGTTTGTTGTGTGCAGTGAGGCCACCAGATTGCACCAGACGAGGATCCTTCACTCTAGAGTAGAGGGTCCTGTTTGTTGATGTAATAATCTCGTGGCAAGGGTTTGAAAACGGATTAATATAATCCTAGAAAAGACGGATCACTATTCATTCGCGTGAATCAAATAATAGATTGGAGTTTACTTTTGTTTAAGACAGTTCATCGTGTTCAGTTGTGACAGATCATTGTAAATAAATATCAATTGTATACAGGAAATTTACGTTCACTTTGTCCCCATCATGCTTGTTCATAAAATAATTTGATAACAATTTTGAAATATTCTAAATCCCGTGAATAAGATTATTTCTGATTCTTTTAAAATTAAAATTAAATCTCTTACATTCTCAATTTTGTAAAAGACCTTTCCTTATCAAGTTGACCTGTTCAACTCAATGTTTGGCTTTTTCGACTTATTTATTTCGACATAGATGTTGTCACGTTTGGTCTATTTCGCGAGCGTCAGAGCCCGATAAATGATAGCACTTAATGACCCTTTCATTACCATTCATATTCAGAAGTTTGCCTCAGCATTGGCTTTAATCCAGTATAACATTAACGTGATAGGCGTATTGTACGATTTTATTTGATTGAATTTTCAAATTCTCATCACATAGACAATGGGGATCATCAAGTTTTATAAAACACCTGGTTTGAAATCTGGACAGTTAAAGGAGAGAAAAAATCTTATATCAAATTTGCTGAAATCTACAATCAGTGTTCAAACGGAATTATGCTATTATGTTGAAACTGTTGAATCATTGAATGAAGAAGAACTTAGAATATTGAAGTGGATTTTGTGTTCTTTATATGATAAAGATAATTTTAGAAATACAACTATATTTAATGAGAGTTCAGCTTCATCTTTAATTATTGAAATAGGACCAAGGTATTTGTCCTACTAGTTAATAATTAATGTAAATATTTTTAATTTTATAAGGTTAGCTAATATATTATATTTATAATTCTTAGGCTAAATTTCTCTACTGCATTTTCAAGTAATGCTGTATCGATCTGTAAAGCAGTAGAATTACATAAAGTTACTCGAGTAGAATACTCCATACGATACTGTATAGTACACAATGAAAAAATTGATCCAACATTAGAAGATAAGGTAAGAAAATTATAAATATATTCATATTCTTCTAAATAATGATTGTAATTAGAAATTAATTATGGCTTATGTGATAATATTATTTTAGATTGTGCATTCATTACATGATAGGATGACTGAATGTAGATATTTGAAACCTATTGAAACATTTAATCATGGCATTGTACCTGAGAAATGGTTTGAGGTAGATATTTTAAAACATGGACGTAAAGCCTTAGAAGATGTTAATTCAAAATTAGGTATGTATTAAAAATATCTTGATTCATTTCCTCAGGAATAAAAATGATTGTTTTATTTTATATTTGTTATAGGTTTGGCATTCGATGATTGGGATTTAGATTTCTACACTAATTTGTTTTTGGAAAAATTGAAGCGTAATCCAACAAGTGTTGAATGCTTTGATTTAGCTCAATCAAACAGTGAGCACAGTAGACATTGGTTTTTCAAAGGAAAAATGATTATCGATGGAGAAGAGAAAGAGGATTCTCTAATTGATATGATAATTGGTACACAGGAGCATTCAAACCCTAATAATGTCATTAAATTCAGTGACAATAGTAGTGCTATTGTTGGATATGAGATGCGTGCACTCAGACCCAGTATTCCTCATAAATCGAGTACTTTTAATGTAAGACAATTAAGACAGCATCTTATTTTTACTGCTGAGACTCATAACTTCCCAACAGGTGTTGCTCCATTCAGGTAGGAATTTATAATTATTTTAATAAACAAAAACAACAAAAATTAATATATTTATATGATTTGTATTCTAGTGGTGCAACAACTGGAACAGGTGGTCGCTTGCGTGACATTCAAGGCATTGGTAGAGGTGGATATTACATTGCTGGTACAGCGGGATATTCAGTTGGAAACCTGCTAATTCCAGGTTTGTTGAATTATTAGTGAAACATTTTATCTAGAATAATTTGTTATTTCTGTTATTTGTTTACTAAATTAATAGGATACGATCTACCGTGGGAGGATAAATCTGTAGAATATCCCGATAATATGGCTTCGCCATTGGAAATCATAGTCGAAGCTAGTAACGGTGCATCCGATTACGGTAATAAGTTTGGAGAGCCACTTATCAGTGGATTTGCGCGGTCTTTCGGTATGACCGACCATACTGGTGAACGAAAAGAGTGGATTAAGCCTATTATGTTTAGCGGGGGTGTAGGAACCGTAGATGCCGATATGACACAAAAAAGACAGCCTGAGAAAGGAATGGAAGTTGTTAAAGTCGGTGGACCGGTATACAGAATTGGTGTTGGTGGTGGATCCGCAAGTTCCGTTGAGGTAAATTTTTTATCGAGTATAAATTAATATTGAACATTATATAAGAGATAAGATTATTATATGTGAATTATTAAAGGTCCAAGGTGACAATAAATCAGAATTAGACTTTGGTGCCGTTCAGAGAGGAGATCCTGAGATGGAACAAAAATTGAATAGACTAATTCGTGCTTGTACAGAAATGGGACAATGCAATCCAATTCTCAGTATTCACGATCAGGGTGCTGGTGGAAATGGTAATTATTTTAATTGCGCATTTAATATTTAAGTAAACAATTTTAAAATTTCTATGAAATAATCTTACAATAAATGTTATATTTCATACACTGCCGACGCAGAGATATATGGATGTGATTCTGTGGTTAGTTAAAAAATGATTTTTCTGTTAACAACTTTCAGTTGATAATATCATGTTTGAATATGAGTAGCGTAGTAAAGTTTGAGTATTGAGTGCAATGCCCAGTTGTACAAGTTTTCCATTTAAACGTAATTTGTATTTATTGCATGTTGTTTTTGTTTATTTGTAACAATACGATATGCGCTATCGATAAGATCAATGTCTCTTGGAGACCTTGTCATTATCTTTTGATAATATGTTTAGCATGTGATTTTTTCAGTATTTTTTTTTTAATTTTTTTAATTATTAAATAACTAAAAATACGCAAGATTAAAAGACTTTTCGTTATAGGTAATGTTCTGAAAGAATTGGTTGAACCAAGCGGTGCTGTTATATTTGCGAAAAAATTCGAATTAGGAGATCCTAGTATTAGTACTCTCGAATTATGGGGAGCTGAATATCAAGAAAATGATGCCATATTATGCAGACCGAAAGATGTGGCTGTATTGAAAGAAATTGCCAAGCGCGAAAAATGTCCGATAAATTTCGTTGGTACGGTTACTGGAAATGGAAAAATTATTCTCTCGGAAGAAGAGAACTTCGACGTTAACAAATACGTAGATGGTTCGTACGATAAAACTGTTCGACATCCAGTAGATTTAGATTTGGAATTCGTTCTTGGAAAAATGCCTAGAAAAGTAAGTAAAAATGCAGAATAAAAAATTATTAAATCTTTAGATAATTGAATAATGATATCAATCTCTATTTAAATATTTAGACTTTCAATCTCAGTAGATCAATAACCCATCATGTGCCGCTTTCGTTACATAATGATCTAACAATCAGATCAGCTCTAGAACGCGTTTTACGATTACCGTCAGTAGCAAGTAAACGTTACCTGACAAACAAAGTAGATCGCTGCGTCACAGGTTTAATCGCTCAACAGCAATGTGTTGGACCTTTACATACTCCTCTGGCTGACGTAGCCGTAACAGCTGTCTCTCACTTCTCTACGGTAAGAATGCATCAGACTAATATTCCTGAGAAAAAATATTAAATATTTATTTTTTAGGTTGGTATAGCAACATCAATAGGTGAGCAGCCAATTAAAGGCCTTGTTGATCCCGAAGCTGGTGCCCGTATGACTGTTGCCGAAGCCTTGACTAATCTAGTGTTCGCTCGAATTTCGGATCTAAAAGTCAGTTTCTTTCTGCATACTCAATGAGATAATGCTAAATAAATTTTAATATTTTTACTTGTTGCTATAAATAGGATGTGAAATGTAGTGGAAACTGGATGTGGGCTGCAAAATTGCCAGGAGAAGGTGCTGCTTTATACGATGCGTGCCTTGCAATGTGTGCATTGATGAAAGAATTAGGAGTAGCTATTGATGGAGGAAAAGATTCTTTGAGTATGGCAGCTCGTATTGGTAAAGACGTCGTTAAGGCTCCTGGAACATTAGTAGTTTCAACTTATGTGCAATGTCCTGACATTCGTCAAGTAAATTATTTGAAATAACAAAATTTATTCGATATAAACGAAAAATATTCATTAAATTAATTTTGTTCAGGTATTGACACCTGATCTGAAAGCACCATCGATGAATCAAAGTGGTTATTTGTTATATGTCGATTTATCACGTGGTAAAAATCGACTTGGTGGTACTGCTTTGGCTCAAGTATTTAACCAACTCGGCAATGATGTTCCTGATGTAGAATCTCCAGAACAATTTGTAAACGCTTTCAATGCTACACAATGTTTGATTCGAGGTATTTTTTTCCAGTATGTCATAAGATCAATTATAGTCTTAATTTAATTTCAAACCTATATACGTATTATTTTTATTAGAGGGAGTATTATTATCGGGACACGATGTAAGCGATGGAGGCTTGATCACGTGTCTCCTCGAAATGGCATTTGCTGGATTATCTGGGTTAGATATAAATATAAATCACAAGTCAGGGTCGCCTCTTGAAATTCTGTTTAGTGAAGAAGTAGGATGGGTTCTTGAAGTTGAGGAAAACCATTATAATTACGCTCTCGATATATTCAGCCGTTTCGATGCTCCAGTTTATACAATCGGAAGATCTGCACGTTACGGTATACACTCAACGGTAATTGAAATATCTTTCGAGTATCTTATGAATTATTAATGGAGTGCTCAATGAAGACTTTGAAATAATATTACGCTTTTATGAACAGATTAACGTCAAAATAGATGATACGGTTGTATTGCAATCTTCAGTATACCGTTTAATGAGTGTTTGGGAAGAAACGAGTTATCGTTTGGAATGCCGACAAACCAATAATGTTCAAGCTGAGGAGGAATTTAAAGGTCTTAAAGAAAGATCACCACCTAATTATCAACTTTCATTTAATCCCGATCTTAGAGTAAATAACGGACCGTTAACAGTGCGTAAGTATCAACTTCACAATATTGCTTAAAAAGATTCTATAATCACTAACTAATAAACTATCAATCAATGATTAGCACAACCTAAAGTTGCGGTAATACGCGAAGAAGGAATCAATGGCGATAGAGAAATGGTAGCTTCGTTAGTAAATGCAGGTTTTGAGGTATGGGATGTTACCATGCAAGATTTGCTAAGTGGCGATGTCACTCTTAACAAATTCCGTGGAGTCATTTTCCCTGGTGGATTTAGTTACGCCGGTTAGTTTAAACTAAAATCAGTTTTTTTATTTTGAAATTTTAATCATCAATCGTTTTCAATGTTTTCGAAAATAGATGTATTGGGATCTGCCAAAGGTTGGGCGGCAAGTCTACTGTTTAATCCAACTATAAGAAAGCAACTTAAAGATTTTGTGAACAGAGAAGATACATTCAGTTTGGGTGTTTGCAATGGATGTCAGCTAATGAGTTTACTCGGTTGGATAGGAACTGATGCAAATGCAATGGAAAACCCAGATATTTTCATGGATCATAATTTATCGGAACGATTCGAATGTCGCTGGAGTACAGTCAAGATTGAAAAAACCAACTCCATAATGTTGAGGGGCATGGAAGGTTCCGTTATGGGAGTATGGGTTGCTCATGGTGAAGGAAGATTTACGTATAAAAATTATAGGGTTTTAGAAAGAGTTTTCCGTAATAATTGCGTTGCATTGAGATACACTGACGAGTTTGGTAGACAAACAGAAAGATATCCATACAATCCTAACGGAAGTGTTGGTAAGTTGAGAATACAAATTTTAGTTGTTAGTAAGTTTGTTAAATCTGAAAAATCCCTTTTGTAACTCAATAAAATTTTTCAATTACAGATGGAGTTGCGGGTATTATATCGTCCAATGGACGACATTTGGCTATGATGCCTCATCCTGAAAGATGTACTCAAATGTGGCAATGGCCATGGAAACCAGCTGACTGGAAAAACGAAACATCACCATGGCAGAGAATGTTTGATAATGCATTTGTTTGGTGTACCGAAAGAAAGTATTGATTAATACAGTCAGATCATAAATGCTCTTGCGAATACTAAAGTAAATTGAATTATATGAATAAACAATGAACTTTTGTACAATAATATTTTATATAAAAAATTCCTATTTTTAAGTTATTAATCTTGTTAAGGTCAAAATGTTACGTTGCATGTAAAATTATATGAATTGTTCCAAAATACAAAATTGTTTTATTTCCTATCATTATAACAAATTATGGTAACATTTTATAGTTAATGTATTGTTCGTAATTGTTCATAAACGAAAAACTATGAAATCATTTGAAAGAATTTGGTCTGACTTTAAAAACCTGGTTTAACGGAGTATATTCCGTGAAACGGCCAACAGGAAGTAGTTCTTCTTGCAAATCGCATCTTAAGATAACTACACCCGAAGGATTGACTTTAACTTTTATTTTGGTCTGAGGCGTCAAAATTCCGTAATCCACGTCTTCATACAGATCCTGAAATAAAATTTATGAATTTAATAATTTGTTAAAAATATGTCAAGTAAAATCATAATGTTGAACCGTACTTCTACTCTGTATCCACCAGGGTACTGCAGACCTAGTTCTTTCAGAGTAACGGATACATCAGAAGGTGTACCATCCGTTCTTCTATTCACGAACGCAATTGCATATGAATAATAGCTTTCGTAATACGGTGTAATTGGTCGAGCCCAAATTTCAATGCCTTTGTGCTACAGTAGGATACATTGTCATTAAAATAAGTAATTCGATAAAAATGCGGCAATTTTTATTTAAGGGCAAAATAACTCACTTTGTAAATACGTCGACCTTGTATTCCTAATATATCCTGATCTACAGCAATTATTTTCTTATTTTGTAATATAGCTTTGTACTCTGGTCTGATGGTTCGGAGATCAACAGACATTAACAATGGTGCCGCCAGTATGGCCCACAAAGCCATTTGTGTTTTGCTCTGTTCATAGCTCAATCCAAAGTTACCTATTATCAACATGTCAGGATCGTTCCAATGGCCAGGGCCAGCATTTGGTACTATGGCATCTTGATTGTTTCCATAATAGTCAATAATTGTTTCAAGACTATTCCAAGAATCTTGTATGTCATCAAAATTTCTCCAAAGATTACAATGCTCTATTATCGAAGTAAAGTTAGGCTGAAAATATACATAATTTCCATAAGTTACATATTTCACTCAAGGATATAAAAATATGTATTTCTACAGTAGAAAATAGGTATTGCTACCAACCCGCATGCCTGCATAAATTTGATAGACTGGCCAACTGCATGAATAAATCATTGGTCTGCCAGTTTGGTTTAAATGAAAACCAAATTCAGGGTAGCCTATATAGAAATAATCAATTTTTTTACATTATGGTATATAAATATTAAGAGAATCTTTTTTATGCAAATATACCTCTATCCATATCGGATGGATGAGCATAGCAACCATCAAGCTTAACATAGTCTACATCCCAGGATGCAAATGTTAGCGCATCAGTTTCCAAATAGCCTAATACTCCTGGATACCCAGCACAGGTATAATTTCCATAATCTTCATAAATTCCAAATTTGAGACCTTTTGAATGCACCTGAATTTAAACACAAATAATATATTTCATTATCATCAAACTTCAATTAGGAGGTGGGTTTTAAACAACTCATAAAAAATTGATTTACATAATTAGCTAAGCTTTTCATGCCGTATGGAAATCTTTGTCTGTCTGGCACAAGTTGACCATTTATATCTCTGTCTTTTTCGAGCCAACAGTCATCTACATTAATGTATTCATATCCTACATCTGCATAACCCTCGGCAACAACAATATCTGCCATTGTTCTAAACAGTCGATCGCTAAAATAATTTTTGAATCATGAATTAAAAATAATTATCTATTTACACTAAATATTAAAACTCGGATAATAAAAATTTGGGGTATAATATTAAATGTAAAATTAAATGAATATGCTGCTGAAATTTTATTTTCATGAGTAAATGATATATGACCTTGATTACTAGGAAAATTAATATCTTTTTATTTTTTTTCTGTAACCATTTAATAATTTTAGAACATTAATTTATGAATATTATTTTATAATCAAAAATTCATCTACAAAATAATACATAATGGTTAAGAAAAGAAATAATTGAAACTATAGAGATCATTACTCGTCAAAAAATAAATACTGAATATTAATGAGTAATGAGAAAGAATAGATTTTATTACACAGCCCGAATGAACTCAAGAACAAAAGAACAAAGATTCAACTTACCTAATACAGTTCTCAGGATCATTCTTGCAGTCTGTATTACATCGAAACCTTTCCCACGCGAGCCAGCCCATGGGAGGTGTTCTTGCCAACCCATTTTCAAGGCCCAAAACAAAATTGGCCCCGAGTAAAAGAAAACACTGTATCCATACCATCTGCAACATTCTGCAAAAACACACAATCTTCTTTGCTAATTTATCTTTTCCTTTTATCACAATAACAAGCAACGCAGATCCTATGACACTGGTAGCATAGTTTTACTTTAATAATTTTGTAAAAATATAATAAACACTGGGATATAGACTGGTAAAAAGCTAGTCATTTAGGAGTGTGACCGAACAGCTATCAACATCCTGCACTGCTCCTGGCAGACTGATCTGATATAAGACCTCCAAGCCAAGAGTACTTTCACCCAATGCCCCATTTCATATTTACACACAGGCACCGTCCGTTCACGATGTATACATTAGCTTGTACACAAGCAGCACACCTCCAAGCTGCTCTTACCCATACCATCGAATCGTGGCGTATACTATTATAGTACGATCTAGTAGGTGGGATAGAGAATATTTAACATATTCTGATAATTTCGCTAACGTTACTCACAGCTATTATGTCGAGGTTAGCCGATGATCTGCACGAGTCATCGGTACAGTGCACAATCCAGTCGCTGATAAATTTATATCGCGACTGCACTCGGCAACTATCACTTTCAATTCGAGTAATCGAAAAGAAAGGGAAAATGATCCAATTAAAATCAGAACTTTCTTTTATAATTGCATGCAAAGGAATAATGCGCAAGATATACGAATTCGTTCGAACGTTTGACTCATCGGTGTAAGAAATGTCAAACTGACAAGTCGTGTGAAAACAAAGCGGCGTCCTTATGTCAACTATATACACAGTAGGAAGGTGAATTACACGTAGACGGTATGCATTCGAAATACACACGCTATGTATTCGCGAGTATCGAAAGAAGAAATAATAACGCACTGTTATGAAACGGTTTTAATCGTTTAATTTCACTGTTCGCGGCAAAAGCTAGTGTACATACACAGTGAGCGAGTAGGCGATAGGTTGTTGCGCACACCTATCAAGTACTACCTATACATAAGAGTCAGATTGCCGGTTATTCAATCGCAAGTTAAGTATGAGCGGAATGATGTTGTTCCAATACTCGAATGAATTACATGCGTATATTCCGTCGTTAATTTAAAACCACTTCATCTCAAGAACTATTCACCCGTCCCACATAAAATCTTCGAGCGAAGAAGATGAATGAAAAATGGTTGATTTCGTTTTTCGATCACACGTTTGTTATTGCAAATAGGATTATTCGTTACCTGAAGATACGCCAAACGAATTCTTCCAACTACCTGAATTATCAGAGAATACAGAAATTTATAAACACGCGACTACAGATATCGTTGCAAATAAGGATCCGTATCATTGAGATTACATCGTACGAGCTTCTATCTTTTTTGTCATCTAATGTCGGTTGCATTTGCGTCGCATGCTCGTTCCAAATAACGTACTTGATCGTTAACCCGGTGGCTTAAAATGCATATAATTTGTTCAACTACCCAAACGAGTATAAGAGGAAAATTCGTAACTTCGATATACTTTCTAAAAGATAATTATCGCAGTAATAAAACATACTCACCTGCTTAATGTCGTTTACGAACAACAGTCTACAAATTCTCGTATTTTGCGTTTGAGCTATTATATACCATCCGATATATCTATGTGCGTTTGACAAACTTACGCGACCATGTCTTTTTAATTGAGTTATCGTACGTTAACTCTTTGTTTACCACGATAATTCCTTTTTTATATCCAATATCGAAGAAATGTTAGTGTAGATGGATAACGCGCAACGTGCAGTGTGCGTAGGTTGAAAAAATGTACCGAACCAATTGATTGCAAAAATCAATGAAGCACGCGTGTCATTAAACTTTTTTATTTTGGAAAATAGACACTAGGCTATATTTAATAAGATCGATGAGACGAAAATACATTCCTATAGAGACAAGAATGAAACGATCGTTGTCAACTCGATGCTGTGTAATTCTATTGGGAATTTATGATCAGATATAAAGAGAGAGAGAGAGAGAGAGAGTGGATTGAGGAAAGTTGACGATTTGAAGAAAAATAAATCATTTAGTTTCAACACTCTTCCCAGAAATGGAATCTCAATAGCCGTGAATTTCGGTATTGCTAAAGCAAGTTTAAAAAACGCGAAGACAACATGGCAAAAAAGCCAGTTATGGCAAACATCTCTGTCTGGTCATTTAAAAAAAATTGTCATTTATTAATCATTACAATAACTGTGGAAATATTACCAGTGACATAAAATAATCTATTATACCAATGTTGTAGATTATAAAGCAATCCATATTGCTTAGTAAGAATCTAACCACAAAACTAATTTTATTTCAAATTTAGATGGTTACTTCAACACATCCACAAATCTATGGTTAGTAATTGGGTCCTTTATTCAGGTTTAGAGATTGGTGCATAGGTGCACGTTATCTTCGCGGAAAAAGTTTCAAGAGGGTGAGTCGACGCTCTTGTCGTGCTTTTTTTTCGCGCATAATGCGCCATTGACGTTCTCCGCTATGGTGTCGCCCCCTTGCGTCGGATCCGCCGAACTAGGCGAAAAAGCTCAGGGAAACGTCGCTGCTCGGGTTTTCTCTCTCGCGCCGACGCGATCGTCTCGTATGCGTCCTACGTTTCGGCACCCTCGAGGCTCGCGCGCGCACCAACCCCTCGGCAATCCCGTGTCCAGCAGCGTCTAACGCGACACACGCGTCGCGAGAGGGTAGTAGTCCCTCGATCGGAAGAGAGCTAAGAGAGAACCGTGTTTTACCGAACACACTCGCATACGTACACGGATAACGCGCACACACGAAAGCCGAATTCATACACTCGGGGTGTGTTTACGTGTACGTGAAAGTGTAACCAGAGTACGAGAGTGCTCTCCGACGGTTTTTGGCATCCGTACGTCATGTGAAACGCCTTTTATCGCATACTCTTTATCCTCTTTCTATCTGTCTGCTTCTCTCGGATCCCAATAGCCGTCTGATTTGCCCACTCGTCGATTTTCTTCGGTACTACCGTGTATTTATGGCGATTGACCGTACGGAGTTCGAACTCGCGACGTCGACGAAGACTCCAGTGACATCGTTGCCGTCGAGGATCCCAGCGATACGGGCCGAGCTGGAATATCGCCACATTGACTCGAGCGCGAGCGTCGAAGTCGATGTGGAGACATGAAGATACCACCCCTGTCATGACCCAGGTAAGAAAAACCCTCGTTAACCTGCGTGCGAAAGACCGAACTTTACGTGCGAGTTTCATCATTCTCGCGTTGGATCCGCGATTTCCTTCGGAGGATTCCTAACCCTTCATGGGAAAATTTCTCCTCTAATCGCGCAGTGACGTCACGCGATTAGCCATTCTCGGTGAAGTTACGCGTAAATCAAAAACCGAGCGTCCAATCGATCCTCCCCTCCCTCCAACAGTTCTTTTCATTTTCGTACGGATTTGTCAAACTTCGCCTGCTTGGATTTCACGTAAGGGGGGAAAAACGTTAACGACATCGGGCTTCGAGGCGCGCGAGGTTAAAAATAAAAACAACAAGCAGGGAAACCGAACATGAGAAAAGCGAATTAGGATTATCCGATTTTGGCCGATTATCGCATCGTTGTGCTCGAGGCTCGACGTTCGGGGAATTCATCGTAAATATCGCGAAGAATCGCATGGATGGAGTTGAGGTTATGAAATCGATTCCCCGTTCCGTCGACGTACAAAACGTTAACACCGTCGGCGTATTTTTCCCTCGCAACGGGATGCGTGCTAGAGGGGCGCATATCCGCAACGTGTTGGTGCATCGGACACTCCGCTCTTTTTTACGAGATCAGCGACTCGGTATGGATTATAAAACGCGAGGGGAGGGGGGACAACAGAGAGGGAGGAGAGGGACAGGAGGAGGGAAATGACGTTTCACGGTGCTTCGAGGGAGTGATTAACGACCGGAACGGGCGGAAAAATCGAGAGATAGCGCGGCCCGTCTCGCGATTCTCGGATCGTGCTTATCGATCTCGATTTTTTCTGGTCTCTCTCTCTCTCGTCCTCTCGTCGCATGAATGAGCAATGGCGGTAGTTCCGGAACGATAATTTTGGATGTTCGACACGCACACAGGCGCTGCGATCGTTTCCATTGATCTGATTTGCGCGCGCGCTCTCTCGCTCATCCCCCGGCCTTTCACCGTCGAAACGACGGTATAACCTCCTACGTATCGTCACGCCGCCGTACGTTTCTTCGAACGATTCTTTGGTATTTCGGATGGTTAGGGGTGATTTAAACACTACCGGAAGCTCCTCCAGCTGATGTTGGAGAATATATACATTTGAACGAAATTGGGATAAAATTGTTATGTTTCATGTCGTTTTTTTTTGTAATATTTTATAATTTATTTGTCATATAACTGTTGTAATAATAACTATTAGTTCTACTGTCACAAAATTCTAAGATTTGTACCAGGATTAATTATAATAAAAGATATTTGATAGTAACAGTTTTATCCGAATCTAAAATCAGATTTACCAACGAAACAAACCCTCCGTTAATTCGACGTCAATTTAAACTGGGCAGTCGTTCCCGATACGCGGTGATGTCTTGCTGTCTCGGTGGCTTCCGACGCTCTCTTTTCGCTTCTCGGACCCGCGAACCCGATAATCGCGTTCCTCTTCCTGTCCCGGCGCGCTTTTACGCCGTCATTATACACCACCCCTTCCCCTTTACCTCTTCCTTTCCCTCCCCGTCGAAACAGTCGTTACGCTGGACTGATGACGTAAAACGCGAACGAACCGAAAATTATACGTGGGAGAAAAAAAATGCGAGTAACGAGCCGGCGAGTAACTCGAGCGGACTCACCGACCCGAGTATTAATTTACTCCGGGGATTTCATTCACGCGGATGCGTCGTACGTTTTCGCTACACACACACACACAAAAAGTCACACAAATATACCTACGCGAACTTGTTCGATCGGATCGTTAAATTCGACGAGTTCGCGGAGCGTCGAGGAGCCGTTTGCATCGAAATTCGCCGGGGCTCGTTTTTTGCGCCTCCCGTTGTAATAAAAGAGAGACGAAAAAAAAATTAGCCCGGGAGTTCCCTCGTCTTAATTAACGAGGAGTCGTCCTCGCTCGCGCCGTCTCTCCTCTCGCCTACCTAATTAATAGCTTATTTTAGCCTCGCTACTTACCATATTTCCTATGTAGGACGACGCGCGCCCCGCGGAATAAATCGATACCCGCTACTTTCATTCATGGCTGCCTCCCTCACGTTGCTGGCACGTTGCCGCGTCTCCTCTACGCCCACCCCTCCTTGGTCCCTCGGTGTGTGCGTATATATAGATATCCACTACTGACAATACTTTACCACACTGGCGCCCCTCCCCTCTCTCTTTTCCTCTCTCGCTCTTTCTCTTTTCCTCTTTCGTTCTTTCTTTCTTTCTCCCTATCTCTCGCGTTCTTTCGCTCACGATACCACCCCAAAAACCTCGAGCCTGACTATCCGTACTGTTGCGACGAGTAAAGAAGGGGAAAAAGGAGGGAGGGAGAAGAAAAAAAAACTAGCTGCGATTTTCAACCTACTCCTACCCCGCGTTGCGGCATGTCGCAGACGGATTTCTTGTATTTTTACATTATTCCTGCCCTCTCATCCTTCGAGAGAGGTCGTACATAATTTCCGAATCGTCCTCTCGCCATCCTCGTTCTAGCGAGGCAAACAAAATTTCGCATTCCTCCCGCTCACGCGTGCGTATACATAAAACACGTCTGGGAATGTATCGCTGAGCGATATCAAAATACGAAATAAACGTCCGGTTCTTTGTCCAGAAATTTTTTCTTCCTAACGTTATTATCATAATCGTCGTGCGAATCTCGTCTTCGCGAAATTTCTGCTCCGGGGTACCGAAAACGAAACAAGAAAAGAAACACGCCCGGTCGTAATTATTGCCAAGATCGAATGACCTCAAGGCCGATGAAATCGATATAATAAAAGAAGAGAAGGAGAGGACGAGGGGGAGAGAAATAAGAGAGAGCGGAGAGGGGAGAAGGGAGGAAAATAGCATGAACACGAGCGCGTGACTCATGACGGGCACGAGTTTTTAAGTACAAATTACTTCCCGGTGATATGGGAAAGGGCGAGAATGGCGTTGCGGTGGTGGGAGGGGAGGTAGTGAATTATAGGAAGAGCGAAG